>CM033745.1:6902226-7103149 GCA_019671005.1 Hibiscus mutabilis
ATACTGTCCTCAAACTTATTCAATTTCTCACTCAAGCCTCAAGCCTCTCAAGTTTGTCTTGCTTTCATTTTCATCCCAAAATTGAAAATTAGCTCCCAACTTCTCAAGTTTCTCACTTCAATCTCCCAAGTTCACTTTTCTTTCATTTTCATCCCAAAACCAAAGCAAAGGCGTCATATTTTCTAGGCAACTTGAGTGTGTTTTTAATCTTTGGTAAGGTATGATGACTTCTCTTATCTCGTCATACAGCAGAATCAACGTAGATCCCTTACTACAATATTTCCTTCTTCTTTTTCAACTATATTATTTCGTTCGTTTTGCCCATCTCTTAAGAGTGATAAACCTGAACTCAAATTCAATCGGAAAAACTTTTCCGAAATTATTATTGATATCCAAAAAATCCAAATCACTCAATTAAAAACAAGGGGCGATTGTAAAAACAAAATTGAGGAGGGCCAGTTTGTCTCCCCAAAACACAAAGCGACAAATGCAGAGTAGTTAGATCGAAAGAGCTAATTATTTCGATTTAAACTAGTGATAATAAGGCAAGTGGCTTGCATCACTCCCCCGAGTAGGATAATGTTAGGGCAGACATTATTCTATTCTCAACCCAACAGCACATGAACATGAACATGAACCGGTGTGGTGGGGTTCTTCGCTTGTTGTCTTTAATTAAAATAAAACTACAGCTTTTCATGCATGCATTGCTGGATCCACGACCCAAAATAACAACTTTCCTTCTTTGTTTATTTTTGTTTCTCTGATTCGAAAATTCAAATCCATTTGCAGATTCTTTTTTCTTGCTTTTATCAATCTTTACTTATTTCCCAGAAATGATTCAACCCTTTTCCCTCCGTTTCCACCTTAAAACTTTCAACTGCTCCACATGCACAGTCAAAATGGAATATGAATTAAAGTTCCCTTTTTTTCACCAAAAAAAACATGAAAATTATTTAGGGAAAACTACTTATTTAGTATCCAACTATGCTCGCATTACTGTTTGGTACCTCAACTATTATTTTTGGCAAAATAATACCTAACGTTACGTTTTTGTTTTGTTTTGGTACCTCGACCGTTAAAAATTAACGGAGATGATGACGCGATTTGATATAATCACAATTTTAGTTCAAAACACTTATATATATGATCAATTTAGTCCAAAATCCATCAATTTAAAACATCATCTTAATTTTGGGGGTAAAATTATAAATTACGTTCGACTGGAAGAAGAAAAATGATGAATTTATAATTTTAATCTAAAAATTAAAATAATGTTTAAATTAATGGAATATTAAACTAAATTGATAGATTGTATAAATTTTTGGACTAAAACTGTTTTAACCCTATCACATCACTATTTCTGTTGGTTTTTAACGGCTAGGTACCAAAACAGAACAAGAACGTAAAGTTATGTACTATTTTACTAAAAACAATTGTTGGTGTACTAAAATAATAACACGACCATAGTTGAGGTACTAAATATATAGTTTTCCTAGTTATTTATTTTGAAAATGCAAGAGTTGAATGGTTTCTCTTATATTTTAATTAACAATGATATATTAATGAAAATTTCATAAAAAATAATTTATTAACTGAGATTTTATTAATGGGATCCATAATTTAATAAGAGAGAAGGTGATTGGATTGGATTATCATTTACATTAAATATTATTCTTGTTTATGCAGATAATGTCGTTTTGGATGTCCCTAACATTTATCATAATAAAATCCCCATTATATAAATAATTTTATGTTTTAATAAAAAATAATATTTTTTTTTTGTTGAAAGATATTTTTTTCGTTTGATTGCCTTGGGAGGGTACATCTTCTGACCATTGCGTGAGGTGAGGCTCATGTATCAATAATTAATGAATTTAATTAAAAATTAAATTAACATAGCTTTGTTTTATTTTTAAAAAATTGAAGTTTGATTTGGTCAAATTTCTTGGGGCTGATCCGCATTTATTGCTCTTTGCTCCAAACTTACTATTGAAAAATACTAAAGATTCGGTTCAAGAAAAATACTAAAGATTTTATTAAAAAAAATAAATTCAGTCCCTGAATTAGCTAAGTCAGGTATCAGACTAACGAATCCAAAAGTACCCATAAGTCACTGTTTGATTTTTTTCTACTAAAAATAAGAAGAAAAAAAAAGATGCAGTAGTCAGTAGGGTTTATTTTCCTGGAGGAAAAAAAAACTTAATTTTCCCCAGAAAGAAAAACGAAAACGTGGGTGCTGACCACTCTATCAACCTAGTCGGCACTTAAGTAGAAGTGTAGAACCTGTACCGGAAACTACTGATTTCTTTTGATTTGTTTTCATGCTTTTAATACCATCCAAGTTGGTAAAAGTCATAATCAAAAGAAAGTATTTTAACACTTATACATTTGAAAAATTAATATTTTGATCTAAAATCTAAAAAAAATCTTTTAAAATATGTAAAACTTGATTGTTTCATTAATGTGAAGTTTTTTATAACAAAATTAGGTTTTGTTATTCATTTTTCTTTGGTTTTAGTAAATATTTTTTCCTATTGTTTTTGTATTCATTATTTTCATTTAACCAATTTATGTATTATAAAAAGGATTGATTTGCAAATTGTTAAATATTGATTTGTAGATTCCCTCACATGTATATTTAATGTCTTTGCTTGAGGGGAAAATAAAAAATATTATTCATGTGTCAATTTACAACATTTTATCTTATTAGATAAACTGAACTTACAAATAAAGTAAACAACTTCTGCAACGAAAAAAAGAGAAAACCAATAATTATATTATATTATTTTAACTTTTTTAAATAAAAGCACATTTAGAATATATATTTTTTTAGTTACTTTTTTGATTTTTCAAGACATTTTATTGACTAATCTGAACTCACATGCATTACATATCCAGTAAAATTTACGTTAAGTTTAATATTAAAATTATATAAAAAGAAATTACATAGCCCTGGCCAAGCTGGGTTTTAGTTCAAGTTTTATAGTTAGCAAGCAGCCTTTGCTTTTTCGCGTGAAGGATCAATTATTAGTTCTTTTACCAAAAATAAAATTATTAATATTTTTTATTAAATGAGTTTAATTTATTTAATAGTCAATATCTGACTCTTTGACCATCCCAATCGAATTGTGCATAAGTCTAATTATGGATGGCTCACTCACCTTATTTTTTCATGATTTAAACTCCCTGACTTTACTTAAATATAATGTCTCATCCAACTAGACTAACTTGTTATTGATTAAATGAGTCTAACTTTTTAATATAATAAAAGTTTCTCAAAATTTGTCTATTTAAACAAAATCGAACATTGATAGAGAAACTAAGGTCATGTTTAGCAATTAGCAGATAGCTGATAGCATATTACATTAACTGATAGCATTAGCTAATTTGACTAGCGGATTGCATCAACTGATTGTATAAAAGTGTTTTGTAAAATTAACTGATAGCTAATAGCTATTTAATTATTTGAACAAGCAAAATAACATATAAGGAGATAATTATATTTGATACTTGTTTGAATAATTTATTGTTCATTAACATTTTGTATCTATTATTATTAATTAAATTATAAAAAATTAATTTTTTTAATATAATTACTAAGCATACATTAAAGATGTACATGTTAATTTTTTATTTGTGAAATTATATTTTTAATATAATTTTAATACTTATTAAATTTAGATGTAAATATTAATTTTTTATATATAAAATTATATTTTGAATATAATTTTTTAATTATTAAATTTAGATATATATATATATATATTAATTTCTTATTTATGAAACTATATTTTAAATATAATTTTATTAATTATTAAATTTGTATGTATATATTAATTTTTTATTTATGAAATTATTTTTTTGATTTTATTACTTATTCAAGTTTATTTTATTTATAGATTTTTTTATAATTATCATGGATAAAATAATTTTTACAAGTCTTTTATCCAATCCTTAAACTCAAAAAGTTACTTTTTAGGAGCTTTTTCGAAATGAGATGTTTCACCTCAATTCGCTATTACAATCCTCTATTTACTAAACATCCTAATTAGCAGATTTAATTGATCAAACCTTTAATTTTAACTCAAAAAATTGTTTGCCAAACATAATCTAAATCACATAACTCAAAATATACAAAGATTTAGTATTTAAACTCAATATTTACATTGATCTTAATTAAACCAAAAAACACAAGCTTTTTTTTTATTTTGTATCTGTCTCGACAGACTTGCATTTTCAACATTATTAATCTGATATCATTCAAAATTTTACTTTCCTATTGCTAATAAAATCGAACTTCATATTGGAATAAGTTACTATAATTTCGTGCACAACTAGGGCCTTTTATACTTAAATTTGAAGAAAAAACTTTATTTTCTTAAAGATAAACTACACGAAACACCACTAAACTTTAAGATCTTACTCGATTATATTGCTGAACTAAAATCGATACTATTATACCACTGAACTTTAGTAAAATGTTCGATTATAGCACTAAATTTAAAAAAGTTCAATTATACCACTAGGTCGTTTTGGACTATTCGAGGCATTAAAGCAGTCATATCAAAACGATGTCATTTTGGTTCAGGGTTCACATCACCCAGTGATATAATTGAACCTTCAATAAAGTTTAGTGGTATAATCAAACCTTTTATTAAAGTTCAACGTTAGAATTGAATATTTTATTAAAATTTAGTGATATAATCGAATATTTTCTTAAAGTTCAAAGGTATTTTGTGTAGTTTACCCATTTTTTAAAAGAAAATTATAGGCTTAAAGTGTAAGAAACCCTTGAACTTTTGAAAAAAAAAACAATAAAGCCCGTAAACTTTTTTCACCCAATTAAGCCTTTGAACCAAGAAATTTAAACAATTAAGACCTTGAACCAAGAAATTGAATCAATTAAGCCATTTGACCAATTTTGACCATTAAATCTGAACAATTTTTTTTTCATCCATTGTTGCAGTACTCCGTGTCACAGTGTTTCCACTTGACAACTTTTAGAATTTTTTATTTAAAGAATTATTTAAAGTTCTAAAAATTCTAAAAAACTTATAAAATTTATAAAAAAATACTTTTTCATTTTTTTAAATGCAACATGATAGAACTATAGTGTATCATGTCCCGGTAATATATGAAGAAAAAATTGTCAAGATTTAATGGTTAAAATTGATCAAAGGGCTTATTTGATTTAATTTCTTGGTTCAAGGCTTAATTAATTAATTTTTTGGTTTAAAAACTTAATTGAATGCTAAAAAATTTAAAAATTTAATTAATTTTTTTCAAAAGTTTAAAGGGTTCATACTCCCTTAAGCCTAAAATAAAGTGTAACATTTTAAAGCTGACCTCCATAGAAGATTGTCATGAAATTATTGGCAGCATTAGATGTCGTTTTCTAAAGTTGCCAAGAAGCAAAAGTATGTAATATTCTAACCAATATTTTTGAAATATGATGTGGAGGTGTTAATTGATACGCACCTTGATTTTATATTAGTTTCATTTCAAACCCTCTAATATGTGGCTGTTCATTTAATAGACACAAAGTCAAATATGATTGAACATTATAAGGAAAATAATTGCAATATAATATAAAATAAAGGCTTAATATCTCATTAATCTTTGTATTATTTTCCACTTTTACTTTATTTCTTTATATTTATTTCCCATTTATCTAATATACTATCTTGTGTCTTACATGCTATTTGAGTGGTTGCAACCCCTTAATTCGGTCTAGACGCAAGACCGAACCGAGCGAGCTATATTGGGTTTGCTCAAAATAAACTCATAAAGATTTAACTCAAATTACGTTTATTTTTTTAATCTTATCTAGATGCAACATTATAACATATGGTGTGCATACTGGCAACAAGTGAATTAACAACTCAATCGGGCGTCAAATCGACATCCAATTACTTGCAATTACAATTTAGAGACTAAATTGTAATTCTGGAAAATTACAGGAACTTTCTTAAATTCAAAGTTACCAATCCTCAATTAGTCAAGTTTCATGCTTGCTTGTCAAATTCCAGCTCAAAACGATGATCCAAACTCATACAGTTGTATACATACGAACCATGGACCAAAACGAAATAATCTCAAAACATAAAATAGTCCGTAACTACCATAACAGCTAGCCATACCGATACGGTCCCAAGGTGTATCGGTACGCAGGCTACAATAACCAAAAACCAGATTCCAGTAGGTCAAAACCGTACCGATACAGTTCTTCGTGTATTGGTACGCCTTGCCAAAATACACTAGGTCGTACGTATCGGTACGCATGGACTTGTAATGGCCAAATTGGCTGGTTTTTCATACATCCATGGATATTAACACATTCTAACTTGCCTCAATCATTTACACAACATTCATAAGGATCAATCCTTAACATAACATCACAGAAACATCATCAAGACATGACAGCATGCTTAAAAAAAGTCTAGAGGCATGCTTCCTAGTTACCAAGCCATCCAACATCCAAAACATAAAACCAAAGCAATGCCAACCATAAAATGCCATTTACAAACTCACAAAAGCAATATAAAACTTGCTCAATCAAGGAGTTTATCAAAAACTATCCTAAAACAATAATGCACCCTATTGCATTTATTACGACTAGTCTAGTTTGAAACCATACTTTTGAATAGCCAAAGTCCTTGAATTTCCTTCGCTCACTCACTGTCTTCAACTCTAATTCTCTGCATTTATGGGCAAAGAAAGCGTAAGCACACTAGGCTTAGTGAGGAGTGCTCAAACAACACATCATTAATGCACTTTAAAACCATTTTCCAAACTACATTGAAAACACCATTTCAATCATCTTATAAAACATCATGCCTTAAAAACCATGCACTTAACACTTTCAAAAACCAACATATTGAACCATATGCAACATGTATCATGGATCAACAACAAATCTCATTTGCTAACCCTCAACTTAAGCCTTCACATGCATAACAATCCATATACAAAGCTTAAATAGTAAACATGTATAAACCAACATTATACATTAACATCCATCAACATGATACATTAACAATTATATTGGCTTTCAAGTGATCATAAATCAAGTTCCATTTTCTTAAATATTACATCGGATATACGGATTCAACAAGTGTCCTCTCAGCCAGAATTAAGGTACGCTTACAATCGGGTATTATCATAACCCATCTTATCGATTAGACGCATAATCCACTAACGAAAGTTTTTGGTACCATATAACCCCTCAACCGTTAGGGTACTCGTGATTGAGTATTCGGTACACATAAACCCATCAACACCTGAGGCGACTATTTATAGTGCACTATCAATCCTATAGCCGGCCAACTATATTCGATAACATTTTAAATCAAAACCATTATTTTTATAAGAACATCATCAAATCAAAACCATTTTCAAGCATTAAACCATGCTTTCACAAGTATTCCACATGCTTACATGGATCACTTAGCAAATGCATCCATCATCATTATATGATAAAAAACAATATAAAACATACTTTAAATCTTGCTTAAACAATAGTTACCATGTCATTCAAAACAAGTGCATAAAACCAATTTCATTAAAGCACAACCAAGAGAGAATTATCGCCATACTTACTTCCGAGTTTAAACTAGCATTTCAAGCTCAATTTAAACTCCCAATATAACCTTTAAATCATTTCAAGGTTGAAATCCACGTTCTCACTCACCGACAACGCAAAGCCTCATTCGCCAATAAGAATCACTCTTCCAAAGCTTCCGAAGCGATGCTACGAGCTTGAGGATCAACCTCCCCTATTTTACCACACAAAACAGAGGATTCAATGCATCAAAATGCATTCACAAACCCAACAACATCAACTCATAACGATACTCTTCAAACTCTAGCCGAAACCTTCCCAAAATTACCGAAATCAACATCAAACATCTTCCAAACTTAACCCAACCAAAATCTAATGATTTAATCCATCGATTATCTTCAATTTACATCCAAAAACAATCTAACATCAACTCTATATCTCTAGCATACATTAAACCTCTACAACTCCTCTAAAACACATAACTAGCAACCTAAAAATTAGAGATTCACTTAGCTTCGGGATTACAATGTTAAAATCAATCTATTAACATTATAAAGCATCAAAGTCTTGATTAAAATCAATCAAGAACTCAGCAAAACAGATCCAATTCGAAAATTATATAATCTCATCAATTAAACATTGATTTAACCAATTTCTATAATTAAATCATTAAAACTCATTAGAAAACATATATAAAGGATCAAATACTTGAGAATTTTAGTAAAGAACCAATCATTAGAGGAGAAGAATGAACCTTACCTCTAATGGATGAATTCTCTCTCAGTTGGATGTTTTACTCTTGAAAAACAAATGAAATTAATGAGATATTGGAAAACAAGATTGAAGAATCCATTAAAAATAAAAATTTTAAGAAATCAAGAGCATTGCCTGAAATCTTTGATGAAAAAGAGAGTGTTTGGCTGAAGGAATTTTGAGAGAAAACTTGAGAGAAAGAAAGTTACGTCAAAATTAGTTTTTAAAAAATAACCACCTTTTTTCTTTTATTAAACCCCTTTAATCCTTAATTAAAGTTCAATAAAAAATCCCAATTGAGAGAAAATATAGAAATATCTAGGTAGAATAGCTCCTTAAAGATTCTAAGTGTTGACCCTTTTATAAAACAGTCACTAAAAACAATTTTCAATTTTTACATTTTGGTCACTAGCCAAAATGTCCAATCCAAAACCTATTTTTCAAAATTGACTTTACCAAAAATAGTGATTTTTAGATATTTTCCGAAATATTTTCTCACTCAAAAATAATTAATCCAATTTAATCCCGAATTTAAGTCGAATCTCTAATCCCGAATTCAAGTCGAATCAGCCTAAAAACCACTAGGCTCAAAATCGAAGCGTTACAGTGGTATTTTCTGTTAAAAAACTATGTGACCCGATCAAAGGTTATCACGATAATGAAAAAAATTAAAAATGAGTTTTTATATTTTTTTAAAGAAAAAACTTTGATACACAGGCCATGTAAACTTTAGTTTACACGTGCTTTTTAGTTTTAGGGGTTAGAGTTTTAGTTTAGGGTTTAAGGTTGAGGTTGTAAGATTTAGAATTCAAGGTTAGTGTTTAGAATTTAGTGTATAAGGTTTAAGGTTTAGGGTTTAGCTTTTTAGGGTTAGGAATTTAGGATTTAGGTTTTTGTAGTGTAAATACACATGCTTGTGTAAAATTAATTTTACACAGCCTGTGTATCAAAGTTTTACTCTTTTTTAAAACCTCATATTTTTAGAATTTTGAGGTCCTTCCAAAATTTTACGATTTTTTAGATTTTAAATGGCTGTATGAGTTTTATTTTTAAATAAATTTAAAAACTAAAAATTTGGAAAATATACAAGTTCATAACAAAAATTCGGAAAATTATAGATTTTTTATATTAATAGTTTTTTGTACATTTTAAGAGTTTTTTTTCCATTTATAAATTCTTTAAAAAGAAAAAATATTAAATATGTATATATATATATATACATATAAATAATTTGTTTTTGAAAATTCATATTAAAAATTTTCAATTTTTTACATTGTGTCGATTTTATGGAATTTTATTTTAAATAAATTGAACACAATTATAATTTTTTAGCATTCTAATTTAATTAAAAAATATTTTAAAAAAATCATTATAGGTTTATATTACATCATATCATTTGCCTTATGATTTGATATCAGCTTCATGATATGTTTTGCCCTCTCCTTTTTCCTTTTACAATAACTTTTATGCAAGGGAGATGGTATTGGTGTGTTGGGTCATATGAGAATTGAATATTCTTTTTCATTCTTGAAAATTAGCATAGCTTATATTATTTGTATTCAATTACGTTATGTTTTTATTTTAAGAACCATAAACAATATATAATTGATCTTAAAATTTATTCAAACGATGCTATTTAATGAACCCAAAAATGTATCAACAATGGATTTCGAAGGCATAGATTTTAGCAGACAGGCAGGCAGCGGTCAACAAACACTTTGACAATATAATAACAAGGGAAATTAATCAGATTTCTTGGAATCCTAAATACTTTGAACGTGTAACTTACCACTGTTTTTTCGGAATTCAAATCTCTATCTTCTACGACTTATAATTTTTAGGTTTAACTGTTAAATATGTATTTAAATTATGTTTTTTTTTCTAGTTAGGCGCTCAAATTATTTTTTGCGCCAAATAAGTGTCTAACGTTTTATTTTGTGACCCGTTTAAGATTCTCTTTAACTCCCACCGTTAAAGGATTCATCTCCTGAAAATTCTAAAATTATATTAAAAATAAATAAAAGTACTTAATTTTCAAAAAATCTCTAAGTTTTTCAGATTTCACAAAACAACTCTCAAAATCTAAAATTCCTAACTTCCCAAAACCTAAATTTCGATTTGGGTCGATTCCGCCGCCAAGTGCCACACCGTCGCTCACCACATTGGTCCTCAGACCATCACGTCCATTTCTTCCACCACTTTGTCGCTGAAAATCGACCGACGTCGTGCGAAACGCTGAATTTTTCGAATGATTCTTTAGAACGATTCACGACGAACGGTGACAGGACGGACGACAAACGGCGTGTGGGTTGTTCGACGAGAGGAGAGTGCTTCATTTTATCGCTGGCATTCTCTCGCCGGCAACACGGCCAACGCCTGCGAGAGTGGTCGAATTTGGGAGTTTAGTGATCTGAAGACTATTTAAAAATTTCAAGATATACTTGTACTTTTATTTTATTTTGTTTTATTAATTTTATTTATTTTAATATAATTTTAGAATTTTCAAGAGATGACATATGTCTTTTAACGGTGAAAATTAACGGAAAATCTTAAATAGGTCACGAAATGAAACGTTAAACACTTATTTGACACAAAAAATAATTTGAACACCTATTTGAAAAAAAGACATAGTTTAAGCACCTATTTGCCTATTAAGCCTAATTTTTATAAATTTATACATAGAATCTAATTAATTGATTATTTTGAATTTAGGGGTAAATAAATATTTATATCCACCAATTAAACCTAGTCAAGGACTGAACTATTAGCTAAGACATGTGTAACTTTTGAAAAGACAGTAGGCTCATTTTTACATGAAGCGGACATAGATTTGTGGTCCGTCTAAAATAATAGTTTAGGCCAGAGGGTTGTGGGTTGTGGTCCGTCAAAAAGCCTATAGCATGGGGTTGGGAGGTTGGTTCCAAAGCAGAAAATTTACGCCCACTTCAGGCTTGAAAACACGCTCTCGACATTAACCATTATCTTTGTATTTATGTTAACAATCATCATCATCCATACATAACCAGTCAAATGGTCAAAACTTTGAGTTCGATTTGTTGTTATGGTTATTTATAATTAACTGCACCGGACTATAAATTAATCATCTTCATTTTTCAGCTGGAAGTACACACTAGATTACGACAGACAGACAGACATGAACTGAGTTCTCTCCCTTTAAAAACTTGTTTTGGCCCAATAATTTGCCAAAAAAATGATGTGTTTGACAAAAGAGAGATGAAAAAACTTGGGTTTTGCTTTATAGGTACCACTATGAGATTGAAGTTGGGCCGGCCATAGTTCACAAGGATGATAATTCATAACAAAACAATGGTGCATGAACATACTTGTTCATCTGATCTCGAATTCTCGATGTATTTACGTGCAATTCATCTTTCGTTGAAAGATTTGAACATACTTTTCCGAGTATAACCAACATTCTTATATAACTGGATGGGTCATGAACATAAAAATCTACCCTTATTTTGGATCAGTAAGACCAGGGGAAGATAGAAAGCTCCTTAGTTCTCCTAATAATACAGTATTCAATCCACATCTTTATCTGATTCAGAAACAGGGCTTACATAGTCACTATTAAATGTCTGGAAAAAAAACCAAGTCATGAGGCAATAAGAAAACTAGATTTCTCCCTTTGAATTTTGTTTCCTGGTTGGAATTTGTTTCCGGTAAGCAAAATGCTACAACAGAGTTAAAACAAGTTCAAAGACGTTTAGGTTGATACCGGGTACCTGCATAAAACCCTTCTGTATATGCCGTGTTCTTGAATATTGTCTGCAAGGGGAAGTCACCGTTTTAATTCAGAGAAATTAAAAAATACAAACACCATAACCATTTCTTTTTCACTTATTCAAAAATGAATGCGAAGAAAAGGACGGAAAACAAATGTGTTAACATTTATTTTGGCAATAATGACTCTAAATACTTGCTAAATAAAAAATAAGTATTTAACTTTTGCCATATTATACTTACAGCAAGGTTCTTTAGGTCTTCTCTAAGACATTTTTTAACATTGTTAGCTACCTCAGCTCCAAGCTGTCCACCATGTTGCTTAATGGAATCCTCCGAAATCTGTATTCGTTTCGTAAATATAAAATATAACAAAAAAAATCCAGGTTGATATTGACTAAGAGTACAAGATTTAGCTTACTTCTGAAAGCAGTAAGGCAGATGCTCTATCCAGAAGCTCTTCTACAAATTTCCCAGCATCCGCAGCAGGAATAGATGGCCGCGCCCTATCAACTGACTTCTCCTTAACATTTTGTGCACTACCAGATGGTTTAACAGCTTTTGCTACATCAAAGGGTAGAGGAAAGGTTTATATTATTTAGACAAATTAAATAGTATAAATTACTCGATGATTAATGACAGATATGCACACGCAGCTGTCAGCTTGTCACACAATTAACATTACAGTTCTCTACTCTCTAGTTAAAGAAAAGTAACAATTTTAATTTTCTCCATGCAAATGACTACCAGGTTTTCCCCTCGGCAAGTAACGTATTCATGACCGGACATTGGCACCACTCCTTTGCCATTATGACATTAAATCACCGCCTCAATCAAAAGAAACTTAATGAGTTTTCAACAAAACTCTAATACCATTTTCTCAATGCAGATTTTTGTTGTTATCATTGTCTTTAGTTTAAGCAAGCCGGTTCTGTATTTCCCCTTCTACAACTACAACTAGGTTCTAGAGCTTCGTAAGTAGACAACCATCAAATTTGGCACCTTTATGCCCAAGTTGCCACACAGATACAGACACATTCCAGTGATTAGTATTGCAGCTACACCTATTATTCATTTTGCCTATGCAAACTGCTAGTCTATAAGAACGAATAGTAGGCTAATCCTTAGGACCCAAAAAAGGTACAAGTCCTTAGAAGCCAAAACAGGGACACAATTTAGAAATTGTAACCCACGCAAGAAAAGTAATGAAGTTGCAAATGACAATTCTTTTAGATAAATTACCTGTAACTGCTGCAGTTTTAGTAGCAGCACCAACACTTTTCCCAGTAGAATCCTGTGAAGAAGGTGCTTTTTCTGGAAGATCTGACAAAACTGGGGAATCTGATGGAACATAAGCAGCTAGATCGGGTGGTTGATCTTTTCCTACAGGAGGATTAGCCTACCAGTAATAAACTAACATTGGATCAGCTAATCTGAAATGCATTACAGGTAAAATGAAACAGATTATGAAAATTCAAATCACCTCGAGATCAATGTATGATGGGTTTCTCCCAATTGATTTAAGAAACTTGTCCAGACCGTGGGCGTTCAGAGCTGGGAATAAATTAATTAGTAATTATTCCAATCAGGCACCAAAATACAGAAGTTCAGAAACAAAGGGCTATAGACCTCAAAGACTAAATTGCATACACCATGCAAACACATGGCATTCATACTTGTAACCAATAATTTCCAAGAACGGACAGAAAAAAATGCAGCAAGTTTTAAATTGACTGTTTGGCTTAAGAGTTTTTAGCATTTTCTAAAGTTTGCATTACCATAACTTGATAAAGGAGAACAATGTCATACATGCTTATGTTCCAGGTATATAAAACCAATTAGGTTAAAAAAAAAAATCTAAAATGCTTATCTTCATTCCAAAAAAACAATCACCCCTTGAAATAATCTCCTACAACCACCAATTATATGGTAGATAACAAAATAAAGCGTTAAGAGTGAATTCAAAAGAGGATGAGAACATGTTTATTCTTTTTCCAGACTTACAGATAGACATGTCATTGGCGAGCGGGTGAAAAAAGCAACACTCTTGGGTTTTGAATCCTTGATCCAACAACAGTGAGACATGTCTTCAAAAAATGACAAAACTGGAAATTAATGCTAGACCAACTCTGAAGAAAACCGACCAAAAAAGGTAGCAGTTCTCTCTATATTGAACATACAGTATAACAGAGAGTTAAGAGAAAGGAGAAGGTGAGTGGGATAGCACTTGCATGTAAGATGTAAAGAAATCATATTAGAATTTTAGTCAAATGATCATTATTTAGCACTAGATACCTCTAAATTATTATTATTTTTTCACATAGGCTCAACCTCTTCATGCACACATGAATGCAAAAAAGAAAAGGAAAAGAACTTGGAAACAAGACTTTTTCAATTTACTGAGAGATGTTAATACAGCAATAATGAAGGAAGAAAACTAATCCAATCAACTCATTCAAAAGCTACCTTGACATTTTTAAACACAAAGGTAGCATCAATGAGGTGAGGTTCTAGAGAACATGAGAAATAAGATAAAATATTTTCATGAAAGTTCACAAAAACATCTTATAACACAAGATCACATGTAAATAGATGCATAATTAGGTATTCCACAAATAGAACACCATCATGTACTAATTACATCCAAAGACAAACACAATAACTTAAAGTTTCAAGGGCATTCCATCTCCTGTGCAACCAACAAATTACCAGATCCTAGGAAAAGAATAGTCCATGTACCATTCAGCACTAAAATGCATGCATATTTTAAAGCACAAAGGAAATGAAACTTCAATGCATACCTTGCAGATTCATTTACAACTGCAAACGGAGTAACACATCCAAGTGGAACCTTAAAAGAATAAAACAGAAGCAACAACATAAAAGAGTGAATTACAATCTTGATCTCATTTATACAACAGTCATTACAATCTTGCTATCATATATTTGATGATCATTAGTGAAAAACCTTTTTAATCCTTAGCTTCTCTTATTGACAAAAAAAAATAGTTGGCAAAAATACTTGGCCCTGATCATCCAGCATTTTTTTTCCTTTTCTAATGAAAAAGTGAAATATCATTTCGTTAGTAGCTTGTCCTTTTACTCTGTATCCTTTTAAATCAGTTGAAGCCATACTTTTGAAACATGACATAACATGTTAGGAATGAAATAGGCTATTAGAAGCAATATGCTCATATAATTACAGAATATTGCCTAGAACACTAAACAAGCTGGCAAAGACTTCTATACTACATCCATAAACTTTCTCATAGTACAATCTCAAAAATTTTGCTAAAAACAAGTTTAAACTAATATGCACACACACCTGAAGTATCTCACCCAATGCCTCTTCGGGAGCCATTCTTAGACCACCTTTCCCCAAACCAAGCCTCTGAGATAAAACTGCACAGGTTTGAAGGCAACATAAAACTCTCATTAACATCTGAAATTATCTCAAATTTTCTGTATTGACATTAATATGCTAGACTGGTAAACTATTCCCATGTATTATATGAAAAGATTATGAAAATTAAAGAAGAGAAGAAAGTATGCACCTTTCAAATCTACTTTTGTATCGGCAAGAGCAGAGACAATGTAGTACCTATGTTTCTTGTCCTGCATAGATAACCATTTGCAATCACACAGAAAACTAGAAACAATTCCAAGATTCATTCAGCAGTCAGCACAGACGTACAAATAAAAGTACAGAATTTTATATAATACCTTCAAGAACAAATTTTTGCTCAAAGCACCTCCCATATTCCCAACATATTTTGCCTGGTTGAGAAGAAATATTTTAGTTTTATAATCCAATAATGTGCAAAAGGGATTCATAAACCAAGTTAGCGATCTTCCTTTACCTGAGCTTCATCTGTCAAAACAATGGGATGTTCATACTGGGAAAATTCTATTTGAAGCTCCTGAAATATCCCAATGCACGTTTCGGTCACTAAAGAAGATGGTACAAAAACATAGCCACCATAACTACAGCAAGTCTATTACTATGATGCTATCAATCTCATTTTCTTTCAGTAGGTTGTATAATTGACATAAGTTCATTAAATTCAACCACATTACCATACAAACACAGAAATATGCTGACCCAACCCCATATAACTAGAAGGGTTACAAACAATATTTTCATTCATTCAAATAACTATAAAAGTTCATAGTTTAGCGAACAACACATATATATTAACAACCTAATTTGGATTCCAACTTCTACTTACTCAATTCTTACGGTGAAAAGAAAAAACCAATATAAAAGCAAAATAATGAAAACCCAAATCAAAATCGAAGTGTAAATAAAGAACCACTGCCTAATAAAACAAATAGAGAAAATGAAGGTAAAAGTTATATAATTAAAAAGTAAAAACCTTTAAACGAGCTAGCAGCTGGTCCTTGGAACAACCCATTGTATTGGTCAGTTTCTGAGTTAAAGCTGAAATGAACGAAAGAAGCAAGGCAAAACTGCAAAACTGCAAATCTGCAATGAGCTTGAAATAGGTTTTTTTTACCAAAGAGCTTGAAATAGGTTTATTTGTTATTACAAGAATTTGACAAATTGTACAGCACTGGGTTGGATTGGGCTTAGATTCCTTGGGTCCATGTAAAGCAAATAAAGAAAATGAGGGGGGGAGGGGGGGGGGGGGGAGGGAAAGCAAACTACTCAAAATCGTCATTAAACTAGGTGAACAATGCTTTATGAATTAAATTTTAAAAAAATAGGGAACATTAAAGTATACTTAAAAATCTATGGTAAATTTTACATTGCAGATAAAAATCTTTATCCGCAAACGGTGACACATGGCGACTTTTATTTTTTAATTTTTTTACATAAAATGTTTATATGCATGATAATTTTAGGAAAATTTTTATTAAGTGACGACTTTTACCTACACTATAGAATTTATTATAAATTTTTAAATATATGCTAATATTTTTTATTTTTTAAATTTAATTCCTAAATATCCTATATATCCCGCAAATTGATTTTTTCTAATTAATTTGGTTAATAAAGTTTAATTTTAAAAATAAAGAATACGAATTAAACTTCAAAGTCAAAATTAAAATTTTGATTTATCTGTTTTTTTTATTTTTAATATATTATATTATTTATATATAAAATAGTAAATCATAATAGTATAATCAGTTTTGAAAAATGTACTACGTTGGATTCAAGCCATATCTCACTGGTTGTTTTAATATATCCCTCAATCTCACCACCATTATTACTTTTATCTCGCAAAAAGTAATCTTATCATTAGAGGACTAAAACTAGCCTCGATTTAAAAAAATAATTTTTTTTATTTGAATCGACTTTTTAGTTTAAGTTTAATTCATCTTTGCCTAACATATGTATATCATATATGAAAATATGAAGAAATATATATGTATACTGTATATAGGTAATATGATCCACCTACACTAAGTGTAAAACTCATACTTTTACATAATTTTTAAATCGTTGGATGGGTGAAATGGATGGGTGAGATCAACTTCATTTTTTTTCAAGTGATAATCTTCACATATCTTATGTTAATCTCAGCCATCTATTTCACCAATCTAACGATCCAAAAAACGTGTAAAAGTTAAAAACTCTTACATTGTGTAACTGGATCTTATCTCTGTATATAGTTATAGAAAGTTTTTAAAATCAGAACCAATTAGTACCATAACAATATAAATATTTACAATTAAATTTAAATAAACTCGAATAATTCGACTCGACTCGATTCGACTCGAAATTCATACTCAACTATAAAACTTTCGAATTAAGTTTGAGTTATGAAATAAGACTCATTAACTGAACTAACTCGAAATTTTTGAATCGACTCAACTCGATAAAATATTGATCTCTACTTATCACCCATTCAGTGAATCAATGTACGAATATGTCATCTTCTAATTTTTCTAATACGACTCGATCAAAAAAATTAATAAGCTCAAAATCTGCATACAGTTTCACGTTTCAACAATCTCTTCAGTTTCTTCAAGTGAATATTTTTTTACAGTAGATAAATTAAAGGGATAACTATATTTTTAGTACCCACCTTTACCCGTTTTCTTATTTTGGTACCCTACTTATTTTTTTGGCAAAATAATACCTAATGTTACATTTTGTTTCTATTTTGGTACTCGCCATTAAAAAATTAACGGAAGGCTGATTAGGAGAGAGAAAATCACACATGGCATGTTGCCATGTCATTTTCTCTCTCCTAATCAGCATGCCATATGTGTTTTTTCATGATTTTAGTTGACATGACATGCTGACTAGGAGAGAGAAAATGACTTGGCAGCATGCCACGTGTGATTTTCTCTCTCCTAATCAGCATTCCGTTAATTTTTTAACGGCGGAGTACCAATATAAAAACAAAACATAACGTTAGGTACCATTTTGCTAAAAAAATAGGTAGGTACCAAAATAAGAAAATAGATAAAGGTAGGTACCAAAAATGTAGTTGTCCCTAAATTAAACTGGGGCCATCCAATGGCCTATGGAAATAAATGGAGCACGAAAAAAAAATGAAAAACCATAACAGTCAACGAAATAAACGTATAGAAATGTATAACTATTTGATATACTATGGTGAAGTTTTTTTAAACGGGTAGAAAAATATTGAGTAAGCTATGTCAGGTACCATCAAATTATTGGGTGTAATTTGTTTTTATTATTATTTTTTTAATTGGTCTAATTTTATCATTAAGATTTATTTTTTGACTCGTTTATATTACCGCGTTGTTAACTCCTTAACGCCGTGATGACCTGGATACTATACTAAAACGACGCCATTTTGGGCAATTTAGTATCAAAATAGCGACACCAAAACGACGTCGTTTTGGTCTAACATCCAGATCATCACGGCGTTAAGGAGTTAACGGGCACCTAATAGTTTGGTGGTACCTGGCGTAGTTTACCAAAAAATATTTAAATGTTTTTAATTATTATTTTAAAAAATAAAAAGTAGTATATTTAACAAAACCATTTAAATGGTTTTTGTGTAAGGGAATATTATCATACTTAAAAGATTCAAGTTTGAACATATTGTATACAAAATATGTGTGCAATATTAAAGGCGTAAGAAAAATAAATATAAACTATCGTGTCATAAAATCATATCAATACTAATAAAATTAGACCCGAATTCTTAATGAGCTTGTGGAATTAAAAAATTACACCGTACCGGATAACAATTCATTGAAAATATGATTTTCTTTTTATTTAATTTTTTACTTAAATTTTAATATGACAATTTCCATAATTGATGCACAAAATTGAATTTGTAGAAACTCCCCACTTCGAGAGGTCCAAAAAAGAAATTTCATCTCAAAATACATTAAAATATGATTTTTTTTTTTGTTACGGTCAGCAGCATCTTCAGGCAACAAACCGAAGATCATCAAGTATGAATGAATTGGAAAGAAAAAAAAAGAATGGTTTAATGCTTGGCCTTTTCCCTTATTGCCTTAGCAAAACCTCCACAGTTGAATATCATCGCCTTCATCGTAGAAATCATTGAGCGTTGAGGGCGGATCAAATGATGAAACATTCAACATCTGATCACAGGAGGAGTACCATGGTTCCATCAGAGATATAGGCTCATCGTTCGCTACAAGAGATTGTATTAGTGACATGTAATCATCGTCATCATAACCAACGACTTGATCAGATGGTGATGAGGAGGACATAGATGGGGAAGTGGCGGATGAAGAGGAGGAAGGGGGCTGCGATATTGGTGGGGTGGCGGTGGCACTGTCGACGAAACTATTCGCAGCTGCAGCGGCCACTCTTTGTATTGACTTGAGAGACAAAACGCTATCGGGGATGTAATGTGAGGAAGTTGAGATTTGCCGAGGAACCTTTGAGGCACAGCAGTGCAGCATCATAGGCTCTTGCGGCAGCTTCGGGCGTAGAATAAGACCCTAACCAGATTCTCGTCTTCTGATTTGGAGCCCTAATCTCTGTCACCCAAGAACCCCAGCTCCTCATCCTCACACCCTTATACTTCTTCTTGCATGACGACGACGACAACGACGAAGATTTCATTTGCTTTGATGGTTCTGGTTGAATCTTCTTCATACCTGTCATCACCATTGGCAAGGAGCTTTTCAAGAAAGATGTAAAAAAAACACCAGTACAGTGAACAATAAGTCTTCAGTTATCAAATCAATGCCTTGGCAAGCAGCGATGGAGCAAATGGTTTTTGGTAGCTTTTTGAATGGTTTATTGTTGTTTTCAAAGTGATGGAAAATGATGATATTTATAGATTGGGAGGTAACTTTGAGTGTTTTTTAAAGCTGGGAAGATCACTCGGTCAATCAGGGTTGGTCCACATATGAGTATGAGAATGGCGTACAGACGGTATATTTGTAGCTTTATTAAAGAAATTGGACATACACCTTACTTTACTGCTCCATGGTAAAACCCCAGTTTTCCTATGGCTGGTATTTTATAATAATAAATAATTTGTACCAAACATGTTATATTACATCAAAAAGAATAAAGAATAAAAACCCTTTATTTTGTTATATTACATCTTAGTTTTACTATTCTTGTTTGTGGTAAAAAAAACCCTTTAATTTTTCTGATTGTTTGATATAATAGTGAGTGGTTACAATGTGAGAGAGAGGAGAACATAGGATTCTCGGTAGGCAGCTTCCAGGATCTGCAGGGCTGATTATTTAATGGGGTGGGGTGTGATTCACTCAAGAGACGCGCAGTCTAAATCCTAGTGCTTAACTCAGCCATTCCGCCCCGACGTAGAATAACCAAAACAAAAACCAGCTGTTGCTGCTCTAAAACCGCGTCCCTCGGGTCTTGTTTGTCGCTCGTGCGAGCAGAAAAAAACTAATTTTCACTGATTAATAAATGGAAAGGACACTTATGACACATCTGTCAACTGTTTCACGGTGTTGTTTTTTTTGCTTGGCTTCTTACACCTTCATGTCTCGACTTTCTTCCCAAGTTTCTCACTCCTGCTAAGTTCAAAGGGATTCTCTTTTATGGTATTGCAAAACCCAAGCTGCTAACTACTCCATATTCTTACTTTTTCTTTATGTGTGGCTGGAAAATGCCGGACTGGGGAACGTGCGTTAAAGTTTGAAACAAGCCGAATAGATACCGAAATACCTGTATAATTGGGTCGTTTTCATACCGGGGATGGGCCAAATTTTCAAACTTTCACAGCGCATCGTTGTTGCCTTTGTCAGGCAAATGGCCAATGAAACATGCCAAGGATTTTTGCAAAAAAGGTATAGATTATTACAAAGTTCCAAAAGGTGCATTTTTATGAAAAAAAAACTAATTTTTAATAGTTATTTAGAAAAATGACCCTCAAATCGTCCCCGTAAGGTGATATCGCGCTCTACAAAACGCGAGTACTGACCTCGCTCTCTGCGTATAGCGAGTTTTGTTCTACGTGGATGCACTTTTCAGATAACCCAATTTAAAATAACGGAATAAAACATTGCGGTTTGGAGAACGCGAGGTCCAAGAGAAATTGAAGGGTCAAATGAATTTATCGCGATATTTAATGCAGCGACCTCGCGTCCTGTGCATAGCGAGGTCCTTGTAATCCAGGTTGAAAAACAAGTGTGTATAGGCATGTTCAAGGCGTTTTATCGTGTCATTAGTCCAAAATTTTTCAGCTTAGAGGCGTAGTATTAGAATTTATCTTTCATACGAGACTGATATTGGCACGTACGAGACATTACAGACAATGCTCAAAGCGTGTTAAAAATGGTTCGAATGCTATTTTTGTGCAAGAATAACAAGTTGAAATGGCTTGGTAGGCATATTGGAGTTGTTTTTCCGAGTTATTAATAGGAAAATCTTCATAGTATTTAAGGTTAGAGGCTTAGTATTGATATTTATCTTTCATTTGAGATTGATATTGGCACAGACAAGACATTATAAACGGTATAAAAATCGCCATGAAAATTGTTCTAAACCTTGTTTTGTGCATGAATAACAAGGCTAAATGCCTTGAGAGTCATGTTGAATGAGAATTATTTTTAAAATACAAAAATCAATATATAATTAACATATTATTTGGGACTCTGATAACATCTCATCATCAGAAAACATTGCATACAGCTCAAGCTCAAGGCCCCCCTAAAGAATACTGCAGGTAAGATTCCACCATCAATTTCGCATCAGTGTTGTCCACAACGTCGTATAATGATCACGTTAATGGTTTTAAGGACGTCGACAATCTATATTTCAATGGTTCCAGCTTTTTTCCAGGACCATGTGGAACATTGTTCTTCATTTTCTTCATCAACTTGTTATACGATAAGTTCTTCGGCAGCGGAAGTAATACAACATTTGAGGACTAAAATACGAGGCCGAGAGATGCATCAGCAACTATCTGCCCATCGTAGTATACCAAAGCTGTAATAGTTTATCGTCTCGACATATTTTTGAGAATATCCACGATCATCCACAAACATTACTGGCATTGTAATGACTTCGCGTTATATAGACAAAATTAGTGACCTCGCTCTCTGTAGATAGGGAGGTCGTCATAAATTCTTGACACGTCAGCAGAACGCGCTTTCTATAGAACACGATGTTTCATTTAAATGTTTATTTTATGTGTTTATTGTATTTAAATTCCGACATTTATAAAAAATGTTTTTTATAAATAACATTTAAATTATTATCTTTTTCCATACGTAAGACACAACCAACACATAAAATAAGATAAAATATAATTGTTTTTTGGATTAAAGGATAAAATAAAGTTTGAGTATATAATTAAAACTAATTACATATTCATCCTCATGAAGCCTATGACCACTCATACTGCATTGTGGTGGACGCGAATTCTTTTGAACAACGCATGCTCCATCATCATCATCAGTAGCAGCAACTACATCTTAAGTACCACCGCTGGCACTACGACTGGTGTAGAATAAGTTCTATGGCGGTGTCTGCTCTACAATACTGAAGTCAAACTGTGTTGCCAGCGGAGCAACTTCGTAAACTATAGGAACAGATACAGAGGGTAGTGTCGAATAATCTACCGGAGGACCCATTATAAAAGAACGCAATGCGTCCGTGAAAAAACCTTCAGACGAACTCCCCTTGGGTTGAAATGACGAATAAGTCGAGTGAGTGAATGCATGTGATAGCACCAGTGTTTGAGGTTGTGGTGCTAATTGGCCAGGTACTAGTGCTGTTCTGGATGACGAGGTCCCTGGAGAGTGTGTTTTTCTTCTCTGGCTTTGTTCCCCCTCTTGGTACCACGTTACCTCGATGAAGGTTGCGTCAGCGTACATTGCGTCGGTGGATGATTTGGGGGAGGAACAACTATTTCTCGTTCGTGCTCTTATGGGGTGAGTATATGTTGCTTCTCATTTTGTTCGTACGAGTGCATATAATCATATATAACACTGTGGAACGCAACAGGTTCACAATTTGGGGGCCGCCTACCAAATCTTGTCATCATCTCGGCCATCCACACCACATGATGATCCCCCAATAGACCTCCATTTTTCCTTACCGCGTTAAGCGATGCAATTCGTCCATATTTGGTGGTAGGCCCAGAATCCCCTGGACACGACTGAATTATCGTAACACGCAGTCGGTAGGATGCCACTGCACTATTTCATAGTGTATGAGCGAGACCTTCAGCATCCACACATCTACAACCTGTATTATTTCTGATAGAATACATGCGGCAATATCAGGATCAACATACGGCGTCTATTGGAACCAAACTATAAATTAATATGAAACCTAGTACCCAAGATATATCATGTCAAATCATCAAGAATGATAAATTGAATGTGGAAGCGTACCTGAATTAATCGACAGATTGAAAACCTTGAATCTTCATGTTGAAATCCCAAATCTTTGGTATTGATCTTCCAAGAAGATAGGTTATCTCTTGACGTAAAACTCTCTAACGGGGAAGGAGAGAAAAATAAGTTAACCTATTTCTTGGGGACCACTACCTCTTTATATAGTTGATTATTAAATCAACTATTAAATATTTATAAATCTGCCACTCATTGAATTATAAATATATCTTATGGTATCTACACTTTTATTTCCATGACACTTTAATACCTATGACACACCAAACATAATTGGTCACTTTATTTTGCGTCATACTTTATAATGCATCATACATTTTACATATGTTCCCACAAAAGAGGATTTAATCCTACAATTTCCCACTTGGGCAACATATGTTTCCTGATAAATGTACAACCTTATGAGCTTTAAAATTTGCTATTATATAATAGGTATTCTATAACAATCTTGTCCATCAACTATATCCATATAGGATCAAAGCGGTCTTCGCCATATCAATCATGACTGGACCCATCAATGGTCACGTATACAAACATAGTCAAATGACATAGATCAATCATGGATATGTAGCATGGAAAATTACATAAAATGTGAACCGAACATGTCTATTTCCAACTGGCCCTCCTAAACCTTAGTGAGATAAACTTTACTGAATTTAGAGTGTTCATAAACCAAAAGAACTTTATTTCTGCAGAAAACAACCTTAAATAACTTTAAACTGAAGTAATCGAAATTGTGTCTAAAACGAATGAGCATTCTTCAAAATTACAAACTCCCACTAAAACTGAATATCCTTAATAACATTACACCTACATGAGTAGTGTGCTCGTGAAAGACCTAGAGAGACATTTTCTTAATAAGCGCGCAATTATGGAGTTTGTACCAACATGCTCTATAGACACACAACTACTCTGAATTTTCTTTAACAACTAGGAACTTAATATTTATGTTCTTCAAATTTGAAGTTTTCCTATTGTTTATAGAATAAATGAATGCATATTTATTGTCACAAAATAATTGAAGTGGTCTTTCTATTCAATCTATAGTTAGCAGCTCATGTGACAAAATTCTTTTGCATCAATATTCTAATAGAATCGAAGTCTGTAAACCTGATGATCTCTAACTTACCAGAACTCTGATATGTGAGCATGTAATTTTTGTTCTCTAAATATATCTCATAACTCTATTGGCTGCTATCCAATAGTCCATATAGATTTTCTTAAATATTTGTCAAACATTCCAACAATGTACGCAATATCCGAAAGCATACATACTTGAACATAAATTAGATTCTCAATAGCTTATGCATATGGAATCATTTATATTTTCTAAATTTCAAGTTTACTTTTAGGGCATTGAGTAAGACAAAATTTGTCTTCTTTAGCACTATGAGTGTTACTAGGTTTACTCCCACTAAACTTGTATTATATACAATTGTCAACTGAATTTATCTCAAAACCGAATAAGATAATCAATATGAAATTTATAATTTCATTAATAAGAGTCCCACTTAAGCTCATAGATGAATTTCTTTAATTTACATATCATTGATATTGTATCATAAGACACAACTCTATGATTGTACCATATAAATAGTTTTTTCAATGTCGCCATTGAAAAACAAACTTAACATCTATTTTATGTAGCTTAAGATTAAAATAAGCAACAAGCGTCAGGATTATCTTGAAAGAGTCCTTCAGTGAAACTTGAGAGAAAGTCTCCACAAAATCTGTCTTCTTTTAGAGTATATCCTTTAGATACAATACGTGCCTTATACTTATCCACATTACTATTTACATCCTTAATAATTTTAAATACCATTTACAACCAATTGGTTTGCACCTTAAGGTAATGAGACAAGTTCCTAAACTTTATTGTCTTGCATAAAATTATACTATTCTTGAATGACATCAATCTTTTTTTGAGAGTTTGAACTTTTTATGGTTTGATGAAAAATGATTAGGTCATTTTCTATCATTCCATTCTTACCTTATTTTCTTGAAGAAATACAATATAATAGTCCGAAATAGTATTTCATCTTCCTCTCGTGGACCTATTTAATGACACTTGTTTTTAAGGTTGTTGGGTTTGTTCTTCTGAAATAATTACTTTATCTTGAATGAGAGTTGTTCAACATTGTTTTGCTGGGGTACTTGATTCACCTCTTGATCAATGATAGGTGTGAAAATCTAAATATTGTCAAAAGTGATAGTAGGAATTAAATTATAACTCAATTCCTCCTCAAAAGCAATGTATCTAACCTTATTTCTCCCTCCAAGCTCAACATCCTAAAAAAATATCTCCTTAAAATAATTCCTAATTGTGGGATCATAAAACTTACAGCCCATGAATCACTTAAAATAACTGAAGTAGTTGTTCACTTAAAATAATCCTAACTTATTTTTTAAAGAATCAACCATTTGTAACTTATTGTTGTTTCTTTTGAGTATGACCCTTAACAAATTTATTATAATATTTTCTTTTATTGCCCTTATTCTTAGAGACACTAACTAAATGAACACTAACCGAATGAGTACTTTTACACTTATAATGCTTCAACCTTTCTTCCTCTTTAGCACAATGAGAAATTAGCCCAGTTAGAGTCTATTTTTCCCTTTGAAAATTGTAACTTGAATTGGTTAAATTGTATAGGAAGCGATGCCAAAACCATAAGAACAAACAATTGTTAGAAAGTTCGATCTTATGTGGCTTAGATTTTGAAGCAATATTAAACAATTTCACAATGTACTCTCTCACATTTCCTTAACACTTATACTTCATAGACATCAAAGAAAGCATAAGTGATGTCATCTTAACCTTAATATTTTGGGTAAAACATTTCTTAATTTTGTCAAAGAAACCCTTAATATGAGTAGTCTCTTTAGATTTGTGCTCCTAAAGACATATAGAATGTTGTGATTTATGATCATTAGACTCATGCGAGTCGAACGATCTTACTCTCAAAATACTTTTTATGAGTGTTTATCGCAGTGAGAGGTGTAAGATGTTATTTCCTTAGTGCAAAGTCTATGTTCATTCAACCAAATACTATATGTAAGTGTATTTTCTATTCCTTGAAATTAGTTTCACTAAACATGGGTGTAGAATGTATTTAACATATATTGTGACAACAAAAAATAAATTACCTAAATATAGAACAAAAATAAGTAAATAAAATAAAACAAGCTCACATAAATATTAATAATAAAAAAATAAATTCAAAATAATGGCTAGTTCCCCTCAAGATACCAAGCACAACATTAATATCAAGTCTTTGGACAGTAATATTAACTGTAAGCGGTACTCTTGTTGTAGCAATCAAACATTGACAATAAACTATGTCAAACAATAGATTAATCTTTGGACTAACGTATTGCTCACTTAAAATACCTTATAATTGTCACACATTTATCGCCACAGTTGTCGTTGTAATTCTGCCAAATATTAACTTTCCTTTGGGCCAATTAATAAACGCATGAATTACAAAATCCCATAATTATCCTAATATTTTAAATAAACTAATATACACAAAAGCGATCACTTTGGTGACATTATGTTTCAATTAATCCATTAAAATATTAGACATTCGAAGCCAAAATATGAATTTATTTGTTTTAAAATATTTGTCTTAATTTGATCTTTCAATCAAATTAAAAGATAACCAAAATAACAATAAATTTAAATAAAGGTAAACCTCATATCAATATATTAGATACTCCATTAATATTTCATCTTTGGACAAAACATTAACTTGCAAGTGATATCTTTGTATAGTAATCAAACATTGATAATAAGAACATGTCAAACATAAATCTTCCTTTGGGTCGATTTATTGCTCACATATAAAACTGAATAATTATCACATGTTTATTACCACAATTGCACATATAATAATGTTAATTATTAACCTTCATTTGGGCCGATTTATTACTCACATATAAAACTGAATAATTATCACATGTTTATTACCACAATTGCACATGTAATAATGTTAATTATTAACCTTCATTTGGGCCAATTAATACTAACATTATCCGACTTACATGCACAAAACCTTCTATATTTTAAAATAAAATAATTTACACAATAGAAGTTACTTGGTGACTTAATGTTTTAATTAATTTATCTCAAAATATATACTATAAATATACTGATATCCAAATTTAAAATTTTGTAATAGTAAAAACTGAAATTTCTGATCACTTAAATTTCCGAAATAACCCAAAATAAGGTTGTCTAAATGAGGCTATCAGAAATCGAAAAAAGAAACAAAATGTTTGATTGTTTCTCAATAAGTTCCTTAAACATGAAATAAATAATATATTATTCAAATTATATCCTAAAATAAACAAAAGGATAATCTTAAGAAATTAAACCAATTACATATCGTAACCCGACTCAATTCTAATATAATATGCATCAATGGTAAACGAAAACTAAATAATCACAAGCATGACCAATATTTTTTCTTAACAAACACTTATTCAGCCATGCTACGAGGAATCAAATAACAAACTTTAGGCTTATCATTTGAATACTAATATTCCACCGTCTTTAAAGCATTAATTAAATTGGTGCTTAAAAAAATTAACTTAACAATGAATCATATAAAGAATTCATTCATTTAGTGATCACATAAAACTTGAATGGATCCATAATAATTTAACGGTTAAAATTATAAATTTTGATCAAACTCAATTAATTCAAATATATATTTTATAGATGAATTAAAGTGTATGTCTAATACTAAATCCAAAAGAAACATACTTATCAATTAAAACTTTAAAAGATGTGGATAAAGAAATCATGTTAATCTTAATAGTTCTGTAAATCATATCTACCGACATTAAAACTCAATTCTCATTAACCTAAATTAAAGAAATAGACAGAAAATAATTACCTTAAATTTCTAAAATTTTACGGTTGAGCCCTAAAACCCTTAATCCACAATCAATCAGAAAACATAATCCAAATTGAATCAAGATAGAATTTACCAATTGCAATTACAGTATGAAAAAAAACCCTATATCAATTGAATATTCAATTTTTTTTCTTTTTGTCCTATTTCAACCTTGTTAAAAAATGAATGCAAATGACTGTTGAACTGCTATCAATCGAAATTCAATGGTCAACTAAATTTCCACTTTCACCGTAGGTAATTCTTAGTTTGGTAAACCATATCATAAAAAAAAACAAAGTAATGATAGACATAAAAACCATAAAACTGAAACATAATAGCAAAGAGTACATAGAACCAAACCTTATTAAAGAATCAATCTAAAATTAATTAAATAAATAAATTGATTCTCAATGATCCAACATGACGAGTCTTTGATGTCACTTGTTGGAACCAAACTATAAATTAATATGAAACCTAATACCCAAGATCTATCATGTCAAATCATCAAGAATAATAAACCGAATAAACTGAATGCGGAAGCGTATCTGAATTAATCGACATATTGAAAACTTTGAATCTTCATGTTGAAATCCCAATCTTTGGTATTGATCTTCCAAGAAGATATGTTATCTCTTGACATAAAATTCTCTGACGGGAATGAGAGAAAAACAAGTTAACATGTTTCTTGGGATCACTACCTCTTTATATAGTTGATTATTAAATCAACTATTAAATATTTATAACTCTGCCCCTTATTGAATTATAAATATATCTTATGGTACCTACACTTTTATTTCCATGACACTTTAATACCTATGACACGCCTAACATATATAATTGGTCACTTTATTTTGTGGCATACTTTATGATAGCATCATACATTTTACATATGTGCCCACAAAAGAGGATTCTAATCCAACAACGTCCACATGAACTACACAAAAAATTTATAAACTAAGTTAGATAAACTCGATCTTAAAAATAGATTTTTAAATTCAAAAAAATAAATCGATAAAAATATTACCCATTCTCTCTTGCTGATCAACAATCTATAATATCGTTGCGTTGTTGGTAGTCCTACGTGAGTTAATGGAACACACCACCTATCATTCATAAAACAAAAAAATATTAGCATAATGTAAAAAAAAGGAAAAATAAAAAATTTAGATTATTTTTCATTACCTCCGAAGTAATGGAAACACGAATGGGGTTGGATTTCTAGGAGTCAGGCTTAAAAACGACATTCGAAACCAAGCCCAGGACTGGAGCAACAAAACACACCCTTCGATGACACGTCTGTCCAGGTCGACGACTCTGCATAGCTCTCTAAAAAGAAATGGCAGGACTGTCGATCCCCAACTCTTATTTTTGGATTCCGCAAGACCGCTTAGATGAAGCAACCACATCAGATGCACTTTGTTTCGAGATTGTCTGGCATCAAGACACCCCGCTGACTCTTAGAATATGGGCACGAGCAAAACGCTGCAAAAATAATAAATACATATGTCACATTATTTTCAATGAAAATAATATCAAAACAAATAATTATAAATAATTAAATTTATTTATATTACCCTATTTGTTTTTTCTTCAGATTCGGGGGAAGCTCCTCAAAAGTATTTTCCAAAAAAATTAACAAAATTTTACCGCCGTCGAACTTATCTGGCACAACTCTGAGCAAATTACAACACACGGCTTCCCAGTTTGCATCGGCAACACCGGTTATAACCTCACCGCCAACTGGCAGACCAAGACGCAATGCAACATCTTGCAATGTAATTGTAGCCTCACCACACGGGAAATGAAATGTGTGTCTTCGACCTTCACCTTTCCAACAATGCGTTTACCAACGGCTGGTTAATCTTCGTACCGCCAACTATCCGAAATACAAGGCCAAAATCGACTTCTTCAAAAAACGAAACAAGATTCGCATGTGGTTCAGCCGTGATACAGTTTAGGTAGATCGTCAATGCACATTCATAATGCTTCAAATTAAAATTTAAAAATAATAAATAACTAAATAAAAAATAGTAAATAATTAAAAGTAATTAACTAATTAAAAAATAGATTTTCACCTCGTTGGTTGTCCGCCAAAAGTCGAATACGTGTTTATGATCCAGCTTCAGTAACCCCGCTATAAAATCGAATATCGATCAAACTCTTTAAAAACAATATTGAATAGTAGAGTAAGAAGAAGAAGAATGAATGAATGAATATGAGTTGTGAGAATATTCAGAGACCATGAGCCCCTATTTATAGGAGACCTCGCACCCCTTCCGAAGCAAAATCAACGGACCTCGCTATCTGCAAAACACAAGGTCCGTTGAAAAGACGCGACTTTTCAGTTCGAATTAATTTTACCCTGTCAGAAGAAACCTCGCGTTCTCTCCTTAGCGAGGTCCCAGGGTTTTCAAAATTTAAATTTTAAATTTTTTAAATAGTAAAATTTTATATTATTTTAAAATACAAAATTTCAATTTGAATCAATTTCACCCTTTCAGTTCAAATAATTTTTAAATTATTCTTAATTTGGCATAATTATCAAAATAAGTAAGATATTAAGGATAGATATTAATTAAAACGTTCAAAAGGACCTCACTTTCTACAGATAGCGAGGTCTATGAATTAAATAAATAAATCTGCTCGTTCAAAAGGACTTCGATTATGATTTTCAGATTACTAGAGTAGTCAATTTTTTTATATTTCTATTATGTAGCAATAAAATTTAAATTTTTAACAAATTTTTAGTTAGGATCATTAATTTGTAATACAACTTATATATTAATAAAATTTCAATACCATCTTTTTCCCTAAATATGCTTTTTTTACACAATATCATTATCCTAATAAATATGGAATTCTTTTGCATTATGATTATTTGATTTCAAATATTCTACAATAATTAGGATTTTAATTTAAGGAAAATAAGGATTTGAAATCGAAGATTTATACTAAAGATTCTTATTTAAGGAAAAAATATATCAAATTAGAATAATTAGGATCTTCTCAAATAATTAGGATTTTCCATATCCTTAAAACCTTTTTAAAAATAATTACATCAAATAATTACGTCATATTATATTATATATTCAAATAATTATAATTTATCAAATTCATATTAAAAATTTAGGTCAAATAAATTATATCTATATTAGAGGGTATTTAAGGGTATAAGATCTTTCATTTATTAGGAAACAATTTCTAAACGGTCAAAAGACCTCGCTATACGCATGACACGAGGTCAATATATTAAATCCTGCGATAAATTCATTCGCCCCTTCAATTTCTCTTGGACCTCGCATTCTCCAAAACGCGAGATTTTATTTCGTTATTTTAAATTAGGTTATCTGAAAAGTGCATCTACATAGGATAGAACTCGCTATACGCAAAGAGCAATGTCAGTACTCGCATTTCGTAGAACGCGATGTCACCTTACGTAGACGATTTAGAGATCATTTTTCTAAATAACTTTGGCCTAGATCATTTTTCTAAATCACTATTAAAAATAAATTTTTTCATAAAAATACCTCAAAAAAGGGTCATAAAAGGCAGACCCAAATAATACTTTTCGCTATGACATTGTCCTCAATCCGTACAAACCTTGCTTTAATTATGATGGCATCTATTTCTTGAAATTTAGGAGAGTATTGTATTGTTCTAAATTAATTGGCTTTTTATGAAAAAATTTAATTTAAATAGTTATTTAGAAGAATGACTCTCACCTAAAATTAGGAAAATTTACGGTGATATTGTTGTGGGGAATTTTTTCCCAAACTATTGCGGTAGCTTGATTATTTCCAGGAATATTGTTGTTGGAATAGTAACTTGAAGTCAGATTGTGATGGAACCTCAAAAAAATTCCCTAAAGGCGTCTTCAATAGAATCCGACTTTGGGCAAAAAAATCCCTAAAGTCTTGCTCGGCTGGATCCGGCTTTGGCTTGAAGTCTCCCTCAGCTTTGGCCCGACTTTGGCTTGAAGTCTCCCTCAGCTGAGTCCGACTTTGGCTTGAACTCTCCCTCAGCTGAGTTCGACTTTGGCTGGACGAGACAATCTGCTTGCATGCAGATTCAGATTATGCCATGGACGGAAATTGAGAAAGGTGAATAGGGTATAATTGGTATTGGTTGGATGAATGGTGGTATTTAATTGGGTAGGTGGTATGAGTGTTGAGATTTAATTTTTGTGAGGTTAAATAGGGGTGGGTTGAAGGTAGATAGTGTAGAGGGATAGAAAATATTTTGAAGAAGGAGAAGAAGATTTGGAGATTTGAAGAATTTTATTAGAGTAAGTATTTTATTTTTGTAATTTATCATTATTATTTTGAATAATTATTGGTAGTAAGTAGTATTTTTTGTAATTTATTTATTTTGGTATATTTTATTTTATAGTAATTACGAAAATTAAATTTTTGTGTTTTGAAGTTAAAATTTGTGATTTTTTGTGTTAAATAGGTGGTTGAAGAGAAAAATTAATTTTGAAGAGATTATAGTAAGTTAAATTATTTGTTTATTAATTTTGAAGTTGTTGTTTGAATATTTTGTGTTAAATATGAGGGGATTTGAGAAGAAAATATAGTAATAGTTTGTTGTATTTTATTGTTTAATTCAAGTTGGAGAGAAAATATTTTGAATAAGAAGAAGAAGAAGATTTGGAGAATTTTATTAGACTAAGTATTTTATTTTTGTAATTTATTTATCATTATTATTTTGAATAATTATAGGTAGTAAGTAGTATTTTGTAATTTATTTATTTTTGTATATTTTATTTTATAGTAATTACGAAAATCAAATTTTTGTGTTTTGAAGTTAAAATTTGTGATTTTTTTTTTTGTGTTAAATAGGTGGATGAAGAGAAGAAGGAACTTTGAAGAGAATATAGTAAGTTAAGTTATTTGTTTCATTAATTTTAAAGTTGTTGTTTGAATATTTTGTGTTAAATAGGTGGGGATTTGAGAAGAAAATATAATAATACTTTGTTGTATTTTATTGTTTAATTTAGGTTGAAGAGAAAATATTTTGAAGAAGAAGAAGAATATTTGGAGATTTGGAGAATTTTATTAGAGTAAGTATTTATTTTGAATAATTATAGGTAGTAAGTAGTATTTTTTGTAATTTGTTTATTTTTTATATTTAATTTTATAGTAATTATGAAAATCAAATTTTTTGTGTTTTTAAGTTAAAATTTGTGATTTTTTGTGTTAAATAGGTGGTTGAAGAGAAGAATGAACTTTTAAGAGAATATAGTAAGTTAAGTTATTTGTTTGATTAATTTTGAAGTTGTTATTTGAATATTTTGTGTTAAATAGGTGGGAATTTGAGAAATACTTTTTGTATTATTTTATTGTTCAATAATTTTTTTATTTTTATTTTGATGTTTGAATTTTTGATGTTATAGAGAATATGTTTGAAAAAAAAATTGTTAAATAGGTGAAGATTTGAGAAGAAAATATAGTAAGTAAATTAACATTTTATTGTTTAATTTAAGTTCGTTATTTTTTGTTAATTTTTATTTGATGTTTGAATTTTCGATGTTATTTGGAGAGATAGTTTAAATATTTTGTGTTAAATAGGTGGAAAGATTTTGAGAATATGGAAAATTGTTTGAATATAAGAGAAAAAACGTTTAATTTGATTTATGTCTAAAGAAGATATTTGAGAAGAAAATATAGTAAGTTGATTTGATTTGTATTTTATTATTTTATTTAAGTTCGTTAATTTATTTAGATTTATTTATTTATAGGTGGTTGAATAAAAAAAGACGACGTTAATGATTTAATAAAAAATACGTAATTAAATTTCAAGTATTGAAATCTTTTCCCTTTGATATGGTAGTTTAAAGTAAGATTATCCGAGTTATTTTTTATTTTATTATAATTGTTATTTTTTAAAATGGTAGATTTAGTCTCGGTTTACTAATATTTTTTTACTTGTCATGTAGGATGGCTGAGCAAGCCCCGTTGTTGCATTTACAGAATCGACATATTACTAGCCTTAGAGTTGATGAGCTGGTATAATTTTTTTTAAATTATTTCATTACGAAATAGGTCACTTCTGTGTTTTTTTGTTAATAATTATGTTTAAATAATGTGTTATTTACAAGATGCATAGGAAACATTTAAACATCATTTGCGCATGGTAAACAAACCCCTAGATCACAGAATCGAGAATTTCTTAGATATGGCAAGATTTTATCATGCCACGTTCCTCCGTGGGTACAAGTTGGTGCCCAGATAGATTACGGCTCTAATTGAGCGTTGGAGACCTGAAACGCATACCTTCCATATGTCTTGTGGAGAATGCACGGTCACCCTCGTGGACGTGGTTTATCTTATTGGGGTCCCAGTAAACGGGAAGCCAGTGGTCGAGCGCACTGAGGGCTCAACAGTTGAAATTTGTGAAATGTACCTTGGAAAGGTACCCTATAGAAGTAACGTGAGAGGGTCTCGTGTGAAAATGAGTTGGCTAGAGAGTGAATTTCAACTCGCTGAGTATAATACAGTTGATGAAATTTATATGGTCAATCGAGCATATATCCTACAGATGATTGGAAGGATACTGATGCCGGATAAATCTGGAAATATGGTCAGTGTAAGGTATCTTCATTTTATGGATACTCCTTGGAAACCTGGTTGTCAATATAGTTGGGGATAAGCTATATTAGCGTGCTTGTATCGCGATTTTTGCAAGGGCGCTTTACTGCAAAAGGGTAAGAGGGTAGGCGGTATCGGTGGTTGCCTGTTATTGTTGCAAGTGTGGGTTTTGCAACGACTTCCCTTTTTTACACCGTTTACTCGAACACATGTGCAGTTTCCTCTCATTGCAAGGTAAATATATATCCTTATTTTTAGTTGAATATTTAAATTAATTAAATTAACTTCTTCTTTTAATATATTGTGATTTGTATAATATGGTACGAGGAGAAGCATGAGACGGGGTTGGCGCACAACAACGTCAGAGTTTGTAGATCTCGTATTAATTCTCATTGTCAGGAATAGGTATATGAATGTAAAGTAATTTTTGACGTTAAATGTGTTTTTGACATTTTAGTTAGTTAGATGTATTATTTTAAACTATTATTTTTTACAGTTTATTTGGAAGGCCTACGATGATGACCAAATATTTCTACCGAGATATTTGCTGAAGGATTCACTTTTATGGTGTAGTGTTACACTGTTGATCCATTTCTCTACTGTCGAGTTCCACTTTGCGGATAGAGTATTGAGGCAATTTGGCTTCTACCAGCCTATTCTGCGCATTCCACATGACCATTACCATATTCATGGTTATGATAGACGTGGCAGGGCAGATACGGATAGGGAAGTCAAACATAGAGACTATATTGCTTTGTGGAACGACAAAGGTTCGTCGGTTCCGAAAAGCCACCCAATAGAAGCTGCTGATTTTGATTTTGAGAGTTCAGAGTACACGATCCACTATCATAGTCATGGAATGCCGTACTTAACAGATCAGCCTAAACGAGAGGAATGGGAAAGGTTCCAGAAAAAATATAGAGGCAAAAGTAAATTATCGAAAGTTGCAGTGGGCTCATCACATGGGCAACATATTTGTAGTAGAGACCCTATGGGTTGGCCAACGATATGGGAGCCAGATATGAGCAAAGTAACGCCAATGGCTATATGGGAAAAGAACCGGCTCCTACTTGTGTACAACCGGAAGTGGCCCTGAGATCCTCGAATAATATAGGGTTTTTTCAGCCTGCTACATTTGTATATCCACTAGTTGGCTCGAGCTATTCAGGTAATGTGGGAGGGATCTATTCAGGTAATGTAGGGTTTGATGATCCTAATTTATATAGACCCGAGTTTATTTCGCCACAGACACCCAATTACTCAAACTTGGGTCAGAATATGGATTTTTTGACGCATCTTGCGGCTAACCCCTATGGTGCATTTTTGCCGATGATGACTGCCTCGTTGAGTGTTCCTCAAGGATCGATCCCTCTATATCCGTACCAACACGATTTTGGGACCCCCTATGTTCAGCAAACACCACCACAGTCCTTGTTCTTCACAGGTGGGCCAATTGGAACAAATGGTACTGCTGTAGATGGAACCGAGAATAAAGACGATGATGATGGCAATGAAGAGCATCAACTTCAGCCCTGTGGTAGACACAATCTCGATCGGTCTCGTCATCCACCAGGGTGTGGTACCGGTGGACGTAAGCATCATTAGCTTTTTTATTTTAAGTACTTAATAACTTTAGTGGACTATGTTAAAATGCAATGTTTGAATAAGTTTTTTATTTTTATTTTGTATCTAACATTGCAAGCATGCGGGTGCACACCATCTACCAGTGTGGTACCGGAGTACTACAGGTTTAGAGCTCGTCGTGCGCATTCGGCCACCGCACGCGCCCAGGCGGGTGCACACTACCTTGGTGCATCATGTTGTATGGGATTCTGGTACCGAATGCACGTAGTCCCTTTCTGCACAGGATCACAGCATGCGGGTGCACACCATCTACCGTGCACCGCTTCGCACCGGAGCATCTAGATGGCTGACTAGTCTTTGACCGCGTTGATCGGCCCCGTTAACTTTTTTTGTAGGACTCTACCTGGGGTTTCTCGACGTTTTGAGTCTGATGGCTTATTCCTTTTCGCCAACTTTGAACCCAACAAGCTATTTTTACGCGTTCGACCTTGTAAATTAAATAGAGGATGCTTGGAATTAATGTATTTTCGTATTCATTTTCATACGAGGATTATTTGGAATCAGATATCAGGTAAAGTGAAATATTTGGGAAGCTCGTATGAGGATTTTAAGGATATCGGCTTAAGGCTAGTACACCTCGAACTCCTATTACTTCATAAGCATCATAAATGTAAATGTCTTGCGTGTTAGTATCTGCAAATATGTAGATGATAAATAAGCATGTACTGAGGCTGATTTTATGGGACTCGATAATTATGAAATGCATGATGATGCCATGAATATGGTGTGACTCGTGGAGGCTTTAAAGACCGTGTAGGGTAGTTTGAGATGCTTGTATATCTACTTGATGATTGTTTAATTGATTAATGATCATGATTCCTTGTATGCTTGTTCGAATAGATTAATGTATTCGATGGAATTTGTGTAAGGGATGAATAATGGTAATATTCAAATAAATGATTAAGAAGCTAGTAATTAATATTAATTGATTTAATGCGTTAGTAAACCAATCCCAATGACTTTCATAAGCTTTGGGGATCGAATCAAATGTTGTGAACCATAATTCAAGGAAATGATGCGAACCCGTAAATAGGGTATCGATACGAGCCTTGGCCATACCGGTACTTGGGGAAATCTAGGATTCCCAATAAGTAGTTTTTGCGTCAATACATGTGAGTACCAATACCCGAGGGTACTGTATCGATACTCGTGTTTAAGTACCAGTACCCGATACGCTAAATAATTAATAAATGTAATTTAAGGGTAGAAATCGATATGTATATTAATAATGGAATTATGCCATGATAAATGAGATAATGTGGATTAATGAAGAACAATAAATGCGATAAATTACACTTCTCCATAATGTATTAACAATTCGGTAATGTAAAATAAATGATGTGTTGGATAGGGGGATCCTTGAGACCATGTTGCTTGTGCCGGGTAGACATTTGATTGACTTCATGTTTTAATTGGTGGGATTCAGATACCCAAGATTTGTACTACAATAATTAATTTTCTTCTTTGCGTGCACTCGATGGCTAGGTGTTTCCGAGTGGCACTCGCTACTTGATGGGCCTGTGTTTCTGAGTATGCGACACCTAATGATCGACGGTTGTGTATTTTCGAGTATGCGATGACATCTACTCGATGGTTGTGTGTTTCTGAGTATGAGTTGTTCCCTACTCGATGGCTATGCATTTTCGAGTAGATGACCCTTGTTAATACCTGATGGTTAGGTGTTTTCGGATATATAGTAAGGGGATGAAACCCGATGTCTAGGTGATCACGGGTTTACAAGTTTGACTACCAGTGTTGTAGTTGAGACCTTGTGTGCTTTCACCTGAATGATCCGGTGGGATCCTGGGTATGGTTGGGCCTTGTGTGACATGTATGATGACTTGCATGCTATGAGCATGTGTTTAGGCGACTAGTAGTATCCCCACGTGTTTATTATCTCTATTTTATTGCTCGTGCTAGTTTGCATGCTTATGTTTATGATTAGCATGACGTATAGTAGAGTAGATGTGTACCGCTGAGCTTTGTAAGCTCTGCGCTCAGAATCGTTGTTTCTGTGCGTAGGTTGATCGTGGGATCGATGAGCATTATCAATATAGGATTCCAACATGTGGAGGTTTTCAGAGTACGATACTTGTGTTTAGTGGGCTATGTATTCATAGGACCTTACGTGGTCGAGTCTGTAATTCGTACCTTTGAAATTGTATAAATCGAATCGAATGTCAAACATTTTAATTTAAATGGAGCTCATTTGTACCGTTTTAATCATTTATATATAAATTTCAATCGCGGGTTTTAAATGTTTTCAAAAATGTATTTTATTTGGGCTAAACCAAGTTAAGAATTTTTATGGTTTTGGGTTGGGCTTAAAACCCAAGTGTGACATCCGGGTCGATGGTGTTATATTAAGAATGTAGGATGACAAATTTAAACTGATTTGAGAATTTGTAATGTAGGGTTAGGGATTCGAATTTTGGGCATTTAAAAAAAATTATACATAATTTTAATCATTTACACATTTTAATATTATTTCATTATAAATATATATATATATATTAATAATTATTACAACTATTTTTAATATTTTTTCAGTTTTATATAATAAAATATTTTTTATAATTTTAATTTTTTACACATTTTAATATTTTTTAGATTTTTCTTGAAATTTTAAATAGTTTTTTGGGTAAAGTACACAAATGGTCACTAAAATATCTCTAAAAATACAAAATGGTCATCAAACTTTTAAATATTACATAATGGGCATTAAATTTTAGTTTTTGTTACAAAATGGTCACTGAGTTGTTAACTGTCGTTAATTGGGTGACGTGATAGTACATAAATTTGAATAATATCACATTTAATCCTCTATATTGGCACATATAATCAATATATTCCTAATTTAACCCCCATTATTAATGTCTATATTGATTGAATGTGTAAACATTGAGGATTAAATATGTTATTATACAACTTTTCGTAACTGCCACGTCTCATAGTTAACGACAGTTAATGGCCCAATGACCATTTCGTTATAAAAACTAAATTTTAATGACCATTATGTAATTTTTGAAAGTTTGGTGACCATTTTTTATTTTTAGGGATAGTTTAGTGACCATTTGTGTACTTTATCCTATTTTTATATTTTTTAATTTTAAATATTTTTCAGACTTTTAAATATATTATTTTATATTTTTAAATAATTTTAAAATTTTTAAATGATATTTACGGGTTTGATGACGTGGCATGTCCATGGTGTGCCACGTGTTACTATCATAATAATTATTTTTGAGTTAACAATCAACTTAATGGAAAGGTTAAATTGATCGCAATTTGAATTTTGAGGGCCTAATTGATCGTAATTTGAATTTTGAAGGCTCAATTGAGTGAAAAAAATTCATAAGGGCTTAATTTGGTTTTTGATCTTTCGTTGAGGGCCAATTTGACCTTTAAGCCTTTTTATTATAATAATATTTTTAAAAATTATACTTTAATTTAATTATTTAATGAGTAATTATTTGTTTATTTTTATTCAGCTTAAATATCAAATTAGTTCTCAACGAAAAAAAATCAATTAGTCTGTTATTGATTTTTTTGCATCCAATTTAGCCCATAGTTGAAACACACTCAATTTAGCCATTCCGTATTTGTTGACCAAATTTTGACTATTAACTCATTGACAATTAATAAAATGATAAAGCGTGGCTCACTTTGAAAGTGTCCGTCATTAAACTATAAGAAGTCTAAAAATATTTAAAAAATCTAAAATTTTTAAAACATTTTTCTAATTTGACCATTTATTGATTTTTTATTTCAAAACAATCATAGTTTTGATTTTTTTTAATTTGGTCTTATTGATTTTTTTAATTCAAATCCCAAAACTAATTATTATCGCCACTGTGTGAACTACCATAGCTGTTGTAGATCCCTTATCCCAGTCTTCTTCCAATCCACGCGAATCAAGTTTTCCACTGAAATTTTACTAATTTCATTGGAAACAAACAAACCACGTGTTCTAAGAAGAAAATGGATGTTGAAACCTGGAGGTGTCATATTTAACTCCAACCGATGCAAACTCTATAGTGTTTCAATGGATCCAAGTGGTAGTTGTGGAGGGTTTAATTTTAAATATGTTTTTAGATTATTTTATGATTTTTAGCTATACCACGTGTCACTATCTTAATGATTATTTATGAGTTACCAGTCAATCAGGTTAACATTACAAGAGGGCTAAATTGATCACAATTTAAATTATGAGAGTCTGATTGATTGCAATTTGAATTACGAGAGTTAAATTGAGTGTAAAAAATTTATAAGGGCTTAATTAATTTTTTTATTATTTTTTGTTGAGGGCTAACTTGACTTTTAAACTTTTTAACTTTAAAAAAATTACCAAACACATTTTCACTATTTTTATTTTTAAAAACAAATTTTATTTCTATTAACCAAATGTGTTTTTTAATTTTTAAAAATCAGAAAATAAAAATTATTTTCTGAAAATAAAATTAAAAAACAAAAATAGAAAATGTTTTTTTAGAACCAAATAAAAATGGAAAGCGTTTTCTAGTTTTTAAAACAAAAATGAAAATGTTTTCTAGTTTCTCTCGATTTTGAGATCAAAAAATAGTACACTTTAAATAATTAACTTAATTTTTTAATCAATTTCAAATGTGAGCAATTAAAACAATTAATTATGGCACTAATTTTCTCTATCAATTTTACATGGTAAAACAATAAATTTAATCTTCATACATTACGTTATTAATTATTTTGATCTTGATTCTAAAGAATCCATCGCATAGCTTACACATTATGTAACGTAGGAAGCTACATTTGTTGAATTTTTTCAAAATTAATACCAAATTGATATAATTGTTAAACACTGATAGTTAAATTTGTTATTATGTCAATTGAAATTACGAAAAATAACAAAAAAACATTAATGTCGTGATTAATTATATTTAACTATTTACTTTCATAATTATTGGATATTAAATTACTTTTAGTTATATTAAAAACCAATTTTCATACTATAATATAGCACTAAATATCGACCACCAATAAATTATTCAAATAAAAATTGCATATAATTAAATCATTATATGCGCTTTTATTTGTTTAAACAAAATGAATATTTTTATATCATCAGTTAATATAATTATTTAATTAAATTAAATAATATAATTAATTATCAATTACTTTAATTGTCAAACATGTTATTTTTTTTTGTTTTTAGGAAAAATATTCTATGCGCTCCACATGCGGTTAATTTTAATGTTTATAGTTAGTTTTAAACTTTGAGAATAAATTTTATAATTTAAAGTTTATATTTATGGTTTAGAATTTAAAAGTATCGAAATTTTTAGAAACACTCGCGAAAAGAAAAAAAAACTTCCTGATGACTTTATGAAATAATTACCTTGTTTTTAATTCTAATAACTTCCCAGACACATGGTCAAAAAAGATTTTAACTCTCCAATAATCAGCATTACTCAAAAGCCAAAGGTATCGGCTGGTGAGTTTTTGCGAAATGTTATCCAAAGGAATTGGAATAATGGCAGCAACTGCAGCAATGGCAGCAAGATCTTTATCCATGGCTCACGTTCCGGCGCATAAACCCAAATGGGTCTTCACCCCTTTGTCATTTAGTTCTTCAGCATCCAAACCAAGGAAGCTGGTTCTCTACTCAAAGCCTGGTTGCTGTTTGTGCGACGGCCTCAAAGAAAAACTCCACGCCGCCTTCTCACTTTCCGGCCCTGAATCCCTCCACGACGTCGAGTTACAGGTAACCCCATTCTCAGTCTCTACAATATACAAAGATTGGAACTTGGAATTTTTTTTGATTGTTGGGTACTTTCTACAGGTAAGGGATATTACCAGCAATCCCGAGTGGGAGAAGGCATACCAATATGAGATACCCGTTTTAGCTAAAGTATTCTCCGATGGTACTGAGGTAAGGTTTTTCTTCTTTCCTTCAAAGCTATATCAGTGTCAGTGTCAGGAATCTTGCATTATTGGTTCATTTTTAATGAATGTGTGAAATTCTAGATAAAGAATTCAACATGGATTGTTTCACACTAGAATTTTTGCAAAGTTGATGTTTCTTGTTATGAATTGTTTTATAGCAACTCCCTTGCTGAGCTAAAAATTAGTGGGACTTCAGAGATGGTTGAACATCCTTTTTTTAAAAAAAAAAATGGATCTGGTACTATAATTAGTAAGGGATTTCTCTATAAAATATGTGAACTGAAGGTTGAGTAAGGGGACATGTAATTGACCAGGAAAAAATGGAGGATTTCTACTAGAATATTAGCCTTTGGGCGTTATAAATGGCCCACTGAGTTTGGAATTTTCGGTGGTCATGTCATTTCAAGGTAATCTGATCATTCATCAATAAAGGATGAACATGAATTGGGATTGGGCTTTGTTTAAAGTGGAATGTATTAGTTTTCCATTCTCAGGTTGAAATGAGCAATCACTTGTTCTTGGAATACTGTTTTTATGGCCTTTCATTGTATAAATGTAAGTGGGATCTCTAAAACTAAGTAAATAAGGTTTAGGTAGACTTGTATAGATCAGAGTAATCTCTAGCATTAGTGCAAAGGTTTTACAAGAAACATACAATTGTACTTTGGGTATTTTCTTAAATGTCTATTCTCCCCCAATTTTTTTTTTTTTTTTCTAACAACTTCGCTTCTCTGGTAATCTTTGGTTCATGTTTGAAGTCAATTTATCCTGTTTGTCATTATTCGGGGCCTTAGCCTGACATGTAAGGGATGTCTTTTTAGGATTTTTGTTTCATGCTTGAAGAAATCAGCTCATATAACGGCTCAGTCAGTTAAAATTTGCTGATAATCCACAAGTACCATTCTTAGAAGTATTTAAACTAATGGGAATCCTACATTCTTTGCAGATAATCAGAATAACATTAACATAGAATGTCTGGATATATGGGAATGCTTTATATTAACACAGAATTTGGTTGGGTTGATTGTATTGATAAATTTTAAACAAGTTTTGTCCTTTCCCTCTTTTATTTGGTGGATTTCTTCTGCTACTACTGTTTTCTAGGTAATCCCCTTGGTTTCTGTTCCAACATTCCCCCCCACCCCCTCCAAATCTAATCTATATTCATTTAGTATGATTCTGGAATCTAGAATAACTCCTCTTAACAATGGGTGGCACATTCATATTCCCTTTTGCATTGACAATAGAATGACGACTTTCAAAGATGTTCATCCTATGCACACAAATGTGGTACAGGTTCATTGGGATGTAGATTCCCTTTTGCATCACACTTTTCAATACCCATTATCTTTTTTCATCAGATATCTGGTCCTCTTCATGGCTATAGTTCAGTCAAAAGTTTCTGATTGTGTTGTTACCTTTGAGTAGCTGGTGGGATCTTGTTGACCATCAAATCGTAATGCCACTGTCAAAATAAATTAGGATATAAATGCAGTATAACAGTAAGGGTCCCGGAATTATGTCATACATGGGCACATTGAGATAAATCAACAATATCTGAAGATGCTCTGAGTAGTATAATATAAAAAATTACTGCAGACGGAATACATTTTTTTGATAAAATAAAGGTTTAATATCAGTTATCCAGGCTTAGTTGAGTGTCAAATATGGGCATGTATTCAATACTTATTTTTAATAAAAAAATGAATATATTTGGAGGATCATTCCCTTATTCCGATGTCCTAGTATGCTCAAGCACTAAGTGTTGGGTACTAGCACTTTAGGAAAAATGAAGAGTCCGAGCGACATAAGGTATATAATAAGGATATTAGATCTTATCATCCTTCTATAACTACCATTGCACTAGTCTTTACATATATGGGATAAAATATCTGCTATTTATATGGATCAATGCTGAACAAGACATCAATATCGATCTTTCTTCCAGGAATTACTGCCTAGATTATCTCCTCGACTTGGGGTGGAGCTTGTCCATAAGAAGATAGCAGCTGCTTTTAAATAGTAAGAGGTCTGTATTTTTTTTTGTTCTCTGATGGAATGGATACTGAAGTTCATGTACAACTAGAAGGGGAAATGATTTTGACATACATCATGCCATTTTAGTATGTTTGACTAGGTCAGTTGTAGTTGCCATCACCAACACAGTGACTTTGCTCCAATAATTCCTTTTCGTAACTTTTATGTATTACTGTTAATTCTATGCAAACAAAAGCAGGTCACTTTAAGGTGTTGATAGTGATAAAATGAATAATTGCATCAACCTTGGTTCTTTACAAGTAATCAATCAGACTGAGCTATGTTTTTCTTAAATTATGGTGAGTTATTCCATTAAGTGGTTGATTTGTCTTCTTTTCTTTCTGTATGCATTTATTTATTTAAAGTTCGGCATCAGTAGGACTGGATTGAGAACCCACTGGATCAATTCCATTGTCCACTTTGCATCAGTAGGACTTTCCACGTTGAAAGGCTCTATTGCTAAAGCAATGCCTTTCTCTGTAAACAAAATATTACAGACTTGGCGAAGGGGGGAGGAGTAGGAGGAGGGGTTCAAAGTTGCTTCACAGTTGGCATAACATACGTTAAAACTTGACTATCATGACATATCATCTTTTACAACAGGTTTTGATCGACTCTTGAGGTTCGGTATGGCACCGTGCACGTATTCTCTTGTCATTGTCTCTCCCATTACCAAAGGAAAGCAGCGTATTCATAGACACCTACCCCCAAAATAATATCATACTTTTAACAAATAAAGTTTTTCTCCCTTTTGATTCCTTTGGGTTCTGATAAACAGTTTTCTTCTCGTATCTTTCATGTATTATCAATTCCATGCAAACAAAAGCAGGCCACTTTAAGGTTTTGGAAGAGATAAAATGAAAATTTGCATCAATCATGCTTCTTTAATGTCACATCCCTTCCATTTTTACTACTTTTGACTAAATCTATTGTTTTCAAAGGTCACAAGCAGTTTGTGCACTTGGATTGCTTTGGTTGCTAACTAATTGCTTTCTCTGTTACATCATCAACTTTGTTCTCGTTTCATCTTTACCATTTATGGATGTTAACAATATCTTGTTCTAACAGGCACCGGTAAGGTAAACGTGCATCAAAAGGAAAGGAAAATGAAAAAGATTGTTCTAGAGATAAAAGGTTTCAAGCTACCTGCATCTTTGTTTCGTCATTGAAGGACTGCTACTGTCATTATAACCAACCTTTTCTGGTTAGTCATTGAAGGGATAAGGGAAGTGATAACTAAGCAGGCTTCTTCACCGGTGGCATAAAATTCGATAAAACCGGACGATCATTGTCTATCATCTTTGTTCTTTGGTACTAAAGAGAGTGCAGTCCATGCACAAAATCTTGCATGCTGAACACTGTAACTAGCCTTACTTTGTTTGTTTTTTTGAAATTGGGTCCTTCCCATCTTGTTCTATGATAGTATTTTTCCTCTTACTAATAATAATAAAAAAAAAAGAGTGCAGTCCATGCACGCAAACAGATTAAGAGGTTCATGTAAGTGACTCGATTCCAGACTTACAAATACCATCTGTTAAGAGGTTGCATTAACTAATTAAGCATAACCCTAGATTTACAAACAGATTCCGATAGGCTATTGAGGTCTGGTATGGCCCCGTGCACGCATCCTCTTGCCTTGTGCTTTCACCACTTTTTATAAGCAGTTGTTAAAGTCCATGGCTCATCCCATCTTACAATTATTTGCTTTAAATGATTCATTTGATTTAATTGCATGATAAGTTTCCATGAAAACAATGATTAACCAACATAGCTAATACCATTCCACCACAAACTAATCTGATAAATCAACACAAATCATTTGCAAACAACTTTTTTTAACCGATTGATAATTCGATTTTGTTACATCTTTACTGCAATTCTAAAGGGAATTGATGATTTGCAATTTGTAGGTATGGTGTTCCACTGAGGAAGTCGAGGCTCATCTCATCAATTGATTTCATAATTGTATTTTGATGGATGAGAGTCGTAGACAGTCGATAGAATAGCTTTTGTCTTTTTTCTTAAAAGATAACTCCAAAAACATGAAAATAGCCTTTTGCTTTTCCAACCCTTTTGAGAGTGTTTTTCCCCCTTGTGAATTATCTACGTTGCAGCCCAACATCTTGTATTGGGCATCGGTATGCATGTCTTATCTGTTGTTTCTTGCCAACAACAACAAGTTGCAAGAACAGAGCACGATATATATCTCAGATATTGGTATCCATTTAAGTTAAAAAAGGGATATGTGATCTTCAATTATGGTCTAAAAGATTATGGATTTCAGCCGGTTCACCAGACTTCCGATTTTCGGTCGAATTGATCACTGGCTTTTCCATTGGTTTATCAGAAGAATTCACACGAGAATTCATCCTAATCACAGGCTTTCAGCAGGGAGACAATATTTAAAGACATTAGTGAAAGGAAGCAAGAAAATCTCATGCAAGATAAAACAGAATTGTTAATTCAATGGGTAAGGTTTATAATCATTTTCTTATTCTAAAATTTGACTATTGAATCGATAATTTAATTATATCAGATTTGTATTCGAATATAATTTTAGAGATATTATCGTTGTATTAAACAATCACATGTAAATCCAAGTACATAAACTATGGGTAAGTGAACCAAATTAATGAAAATCATTTGACAGAGTTGAAGACTAGCGTACAACATGCAAATTCTTGTTCCTCGTAAGGCCAATTAAGTCACAGGTTTTATCGTTTTGATTACATATATGATTTTGAGTGGTTGAACCAAAGGAGCAAAGTATTATTATTTTTTGATACACTCAAAAGATCAAATTATTGAGGCAATGGATTAGCTTTCATGTCCATATCATGCATGCTGAATGAGAAGCAACAATAAAATGGAACCCCCATTTGTTTCTTTCTTAGCTACAATTAACCATTAAAACTTTTTTTTTAAAATGTTTTTAATTTATTTTCTTTTTCAGAATTGTATTATTGTTTTTATATAACTATTAGTATCTGATCCATTGGTCGACAAATACAAATTGAGTATTGTATAGACCATTGTAGACATAACCCTCCCGATTCTATTCACTTCATTCACAACATCCGAATTCAAAGTCTGGTATAGTTTACACAAACAAACTTGTGTATCAAACTATTTTTCATAATTATATTTTAATTATTCATATCATTGTCAAGACGGGTCTTATAAATATAAATACATAGAAATGCACTAAAACCCTTCTGTTTTTTTTTGTTGAAATAAAAAGAATGAAAGGAACTTTCATGAAATGATAATAATGATGTCAAACTCAGCTACTGGTCTAATAAAATTTGTTGCTTTATGTGTGAGCTAAGTACTGGTTTTAGATTTTTAAAAAACGTCTATGAATTCCACTTTGAAAAACAAATCTTCAAGCACTTAGCTTCTATGGCCTGATATCGTCATGCACATTAATCAATTATTTATTCTCCATGCATAGTTCATTATAACTTGCAAAAGTAATGGGGAGAGGGAATTTATGTGTAGTATTTTTTCTTATTTCGGATTTTAACTATTTTTTATATATTGTGTTCGTATATTCATATCGAGTTCAAGTTATCAAATATCTTGTTATGGAGTGAGTGCTCAATAATATAATCTAATAATCTAGTTGAGATATGCACAAAATCATCAGACTCAGATTGCATTTTACCAGGGCATTGGTAATTGGAATGAGATAATCTTGAAATCATATGCTTGTGTTAGAATAAGAAACAAATTCACAGTTACGCGAGATCTACTAATTGACCGAGTTGTTAAAAATGGTCATATTATCTCATTTTTTATGTGTTCGAATCCTGGGATTTACCTTAGGAATGTATAGTGATATTTGTATATCAAAACCATTATCAATATTCCTACAATCATCAAGGGACATCAGACTTATCTGCAATTTTGTAATTGTATCTTCCACTCCATCTGCAAAATTGAAGGATTGCACTATTTCCATGGAGGATAACATAATAATTATTCATTATCTTTTTTCATAGTTTCAACACTTTGACTGAAATGGAGATTAAAGGCAAAAGCAAGCACTAGTGTGCAAAGTTAAGTGGATAAGGGACCCTGCAGACTCCAAGTTTGAGTGACGTCCTTTATCTGTGTTATATTGTGTGTATATATATAGCAACAGTTTTGATCACTTCTCAGTCAAGAACTCGGATAGAATCTTTCCTTATCTACTGAGTTTGAGCAAAGATGAGTGCAAATTTCGGCAAGGCAAAGCCTTATTTACTTATGATATTCTTGCAATTCGGTTCGGCTGGGATGTACATAATCAGCATGGTAACTCTCAACCAGGGCATGAACCGTTATGTGCTCGTTGTGTATCGTAATGCCATTGCTGCACTCGTACTTGCACCTTTTGCATTGGTGCTCGAGAGGTGATCATATTCGTCTCATATTTTATGCACATTCATGCATAGTATTTGTGATCATTTTTAGAGTGTCGGGATACGAATATTTGTATGGCATGAATAAAAACAGGAGTGATCTCTATATGCATATTCTCCTCTTTCTTACAGGAAAACAAGGCCAAAGATGACATTCTCAATCTTCCTACAAATAATGACCTTGGGATTTCTAGAGTAATCTTTCTCTCTCCATACTTCTTTGAAATTCCAATCATACACAAATTCCCTGTTTGATTCAATCCGAATCGAATTACTCAACATAATCTCAAAAAGGCAAGTCATACAGTAACAGTTCTTTTGTGTCTGATGTCTGGAAAATTTTTTGGACAGGCCAATCCTGGATCAAGGCTTTGTTTACTTGGGAATGAAATATACTTCAGCATCATTCACATCTGCAATTATGAATGCTGTCCCCTCAGTCACCTTTGTGATTGCACTCATTTTCCGGTAAATCACCTTAATATCATTAACATTATTAAAAAAAATGCAGACTCCAAATTTGTCTGCTCTATAGTTGCCTAGTTTCCAACCATTGAAACTCATTCATAAACTGTGTGATCAGATTGGAGCATGTGAAGATGAATGAAGTGCGCAGTATAGCGAAGGTGATCGGGACCCTGGTGACACTATCCGGAGCTTTTCTTATGACACTTTACAAAGGCCCTGTGATTGAACTAATATGGTCGAACACAAGCCACCACAGGAGCAGCGGAAGCGGCAGCTCGTCTGATAAACACTGGATATCCGGGACACTATTGATCCTTGTCGGTTGTGTTGCCTGGTCCTGTTTCTATGTTCTGCAAGTAAGTTGTCTTACGTGACGTCCACTAATTAGTGAATACAATCAGAGTTAATTAGTGAATTGTTGTTGTTGTTCAAATGGTGCAGTCAATTACCATAAAGAAATACCGGGCGGAAATCTCACTTTCCTCCTTGATATGCTTGGCGGGTACTATCCAGAGTTTGGCAATTGCCTTAGCCGTGGAACATCACCCCAGTGGATGGGCTGTAGGCTGGAACTCTAGGCTTTTTGCTCCATTGTACTCTGTAAGTATCAAATATTTATATTGCACACATATCGGCCAGCCCATGCATAAAAACTTTAGACTCACATTTCATGCGAGATCAAACTTGAACAAGTACGAAATGTGTTGATCTCATCTATAAATCCAACTCGACTTATAAACACATGTAGTGTCAACACATAAGTATTTCATTATTGTTAATCAAATTACTAGACTATTTAGCTAAACTTAAACAACATATTTGTTTGTTATACTTGCTAATTACTGCCGATCTGATTTTAATGAAGGGTGTAGTCAGCTCCGGGATCACATATTATGTGCAAGGCCTGGTCATGAAAACTAGAGGCCCTGTATTTGTCACTGCCTTCAACCCTCTCTGCATGATCATCGTTGCTATTCTTGGTTCCGCCATTCTCGGCGAGCAAATCCACCTTGGAAGGTACTTATATCAGCTTTCTTGGAACCGTAATCAATATCATTTTACATGGAAACCCAAAAAATTAATGGAATTTTGGTCCATTAACATGCCTAATCCCAAATTACAAAAGCCACTTTAAATAACCTTACATTGTCTTGAACAACTTTGGTGTTTGTAGTTGAGCAAATTAGCATCCGGTTTCTTTCTTCCTATCCCATAGAGGAAAGAGTGAAAACTCAAGAAAAACAACACATTCTAGGAATTCTCTTCTTTATAATGAAAACTTTACTAAAAAAACTAAAAGTCAAATCTCATTCAAACCTATCTTATCTTATCTCTATCTCAATCTCAATCTCAATTCTTCTCAATCTTATCTTGTGTTTAAATATTTAATTTGTATTTAATATTTGATTTCCCTTATCCTTGTTTATTTAATTGTAAGCATATATATACCCCAATTGTAAAAATTGTGAATTATCAAATATACAAATCCTTTACATGGTAATCAGAGCCAAGTAGAATTTCTCTACTCATTTTTCCCTCTTCTTTTCGCTCTTCTTTAAACCGGATCTCCTCTCATGGCTCCGTCTTCTACTTCCAACGATCTTGTGCATCTTACTGCATCGATCAACTTCCCAATCAAACTTACGCCTGCCAATTTTCCTGTTTGGCATCGCCAAGTGGAGGCTACTCTCATTGGTTTTGGGATACCATGTTATATTGATGGTTCGCAGCCTTCCCCATCTCAGTTTACCGATGTCGCGGTAACAATTGCTAATTCTGAATATCTGCAATGGTATCATCACAATCAAATTCTTATTAGTGCTCTTCTTAGCAAGTGTGATGATCAAGTTCAACCACTTATTTCATTCGTTGTCACCGCCAAGATTGCATGGGATACTCTAGTAGCAAGTTATGTTCGAGCATCTCCTGATTGCACCCTTGCTCTCAAGTCCAAATTGGCTCGCAATCCACGTGGCTCCAAGTTTATCTTTGACTACATGAAAGACATGCAGGATATTGCCTCTGATCTTGCATTGGCAAACTATCATGTCTCCAATACAGATCTCTTGATTTCTATTGTCAATCAATTAGGTGATGATTATTGTCCAATAGTTGTTGCCCTGCATGTGCGTAAAACATCGACAACCATGCTTGAGTTTTCTAAGATCTTAACTAATCATGAGAGACTCCTTCAAGAATCTGAACAAACTAACATCTCTTATCATGGCATATTCTGTGCAACGAACTAATTTAAATCATTGTTATTCCACTAACCGTTCTCGAGGGAAGGGTGGTCGCTCTAGCCGCTCATTTTCTGGTGGCGGTCATAGTCATGTTTCTTAATCTAGTCATTCTAGACGACTAGATATTGTGTGCAAGTTTTGTAATTTGCCAGGGCATATTATTCGGGATTGTCGTAAGCTTGTTCAGTTTCTTCACAACAACAACTTTTATCAGCAGCCACCGTCTGATTCATCGGTTGTCGACGCTGCAACTGATCTTTCATCATCAGATCCTGCTCTTGGATGTTTGATAGTGGTGCCTTGCATCACAACACAATGACCACTACGTCTCTTCAAGATATCTCCCCTTATAATGGTCATGATACAGTTCATCTGGGTAATGGTAACTCTCTACCTATATCTCATATTGGCCGATGCACTGTTCCCACTGCTACCAAGCCTCTTTCTCTCACAAATGTCTTATGTGTCCCTTAGTTACATACAAATTTAGTGTCGATTTCTAAATTATGGCAGACTAATCATGTGTCTGTTGAACTCTTTGACTCTTATTTTCTTATTAAGAATCGACCCACGGGAACTCTTCTTCGAGGCAATAACATTGGTGGTGTCTACTATGCTCTACGATCATTTTATCCCCAGGTTAACTTAGCCAATTTCTTGTTCGTGCATCAGCTGCATCACATGTTTGGTTATTCATCCGATAAAGTCTTAGCCTCTATATTACGCACTTGTAATATATCTTATGATCCAACTAGTTTGACAAACTATCATTATCCTTCTTGTCTTATTAAAAAAGTCATAAGTTGCCATTTGGTTAAAATACTATGTCAAACTCTTGTCCTCTTGAATTGCTTTATTCCAATGTTTGGAGCACTAAACATAAGTCTTATGATGGATATTCATACTATGTGGTGATTGTTGATCATTTTACCAAGTATATTTGGCTATACCCTATGAAGAAGAAATATGATGTTGTGGCTATATTTCCTCGGTTTAAAAGGCATGTTGAATGTTTTTTTCATCAGACCATTGTGTCTCTATTCTCTGATAATGGAGGTGAGTTTGTTAAGCTCTTGCCCATTTTGAATTTGGAAGGCATTTCCCATTTTACTTCACCGCCTCATACTTCAGAACACAACGGTGTTGGGATACGCCGGTACACCCCATGGTGCAGAGGAAAAATTATCCGGCGTAATCCACCAGTGATCCATGTACAAGGGACGAATTTGAGGTGATAAAGGATGAAAAATATTACCTCAACCAATCTGGAATTTCGCAGCGAGTATAGGAGAATCCAATCAAATCAAATCTGTCACGTCAATGTTGCGTTACGACCTACGCGCTAAGAGACACCCGAATAAAATAATCAAATTTTCTCTTCTCTAACTGTCAGAGATGATTTTCGAAAAATGCATATATTGGCTGCTAGACCTTATGTTTTTATATAGCATTTAAAAAACTAATTCTAATTAAATTTGGATTCTTTAAATATAAAATATATTTAACCGAATATCATTAAATATGTAGAATCTGATTCTACTTTAATTAGATTTCTTTATATATATATATATAGTATTTGATAATTACAATAACTTATCAAATATTAACATATATATATAAAAACGGAAATATCCATTACACAACAATTCCGGTTTCTCACTAATTATGTGTACAACAAGTTTGTATACATACTATCTAGTCGATATTTGTTCGTTTCAATCATAGGGTGTGACCCTTGTAGGTTCATGTAACGTTAGCAGTAATATCCAGAACAATTCTAATATTACAAGCAATTAGTGACATCTAGCAATACATCACTGCTACCTAAGTTACATGAAAACGTGATTCGATTTAACCTTTTTTATGATTAACTTCTTTTATGTATTTCATCCTTTTTCCCCATATCTAGATCGGACACAAGTTATGGATTAGTCACACTTGTATAATCCATCTAATGTTTCTTGATATCTTGAGTAGACTATTATAAATAAATAACTATGATATCTCATATCAATTCATTCGAGCACGACCATGCATTTTCTAGTCTCACTCAATCAAGTGGCCTATGATATTACTCCTATTATGTAGAAGGGACAAATCATATCTTGATCAACCATATTTTGCTACATGGATTATGACATATCCAATATCAGTCTTTATAGTGTAGTCAGTTACGACACACGTTTGACCGTATCAAAATATGTCACTTACGATGTTGAAATAATGATGATCTCAAGTCTGAGAATCATACATGTAGTTATCACCATGAGCAATGTTGTGACTGCCACATAATAATCCAAGAAACATGCTCATAACGGGTCAGTCCAGTATGGCGTTCCCTAATACATACTTATCTATTGATTTTGACATCTCCATGTCAATGACAACACTTTGTCATCAATCAACTACATATTAGTCTTAACACATTATTGGTGTCCAAGCCCACAATAATTCTCGACTAAGGACATTCGAGAATAACTATATTATTCTAAGGACTTTATTATAATTTAGTTTATTTATAGATACACAGAATAATACTGAAATAATAATAATGGCTTCTTATTGATAAACAAGATTAAATAAGTATATCTTTTACAACCATCTCATAATTGGTCTTTGGGCATACTCCAACAATGGGACTATTGAATGGAGACATCGTTATATAGTGGAGACCAGACTCTTTCTACTTCACTTTGCATCCCTCCCAATAGAGTATTGGCCTCATGCTTTTCAGGCAGCTACTTATCTTATTAATTGAATTCCAACACCGATGCTAGATAATGTGTCGCCTTATATTTTACTTCATCAACAAGCACTGAATTATTGTTCAACACATTGCCCTTGATTAGCTTTAGATTGCTTAGGACAAGCTCACCAAACCGCTTGGTCGTAATCTCTTCATCCATTTTTAGTCCAAGATTGGAGTCTCCGATGGATCCTCTATCTTGCGAGGGCGTATTAAGGATAAAGATAAATGAGATAACTTCTATCTCATTCAAATCCATGAGATAACTCTTAGTCAAATCTTATTCAAATCCTATCTTATCCTATCTCTATCTCTATCTCTATCTCAATGTTATCTTGTATTTAAATATTTGATTTATATTTAATATTTGATTTCTCTTATCTTTGTATATTCATTTGTAAGCCTATATATAAGTCAATTGTAAATATTATTAACCATCAAATATACAAATCCTTTACACTATTCTCTGCAACTTGTTAATGAAAAGAATTTGGTATGTTATCAGGAATGAGTACCGATTATTGATATGTTTCTCAAATGAGAATACTTTTTAAAGGTTTTTAAAGTTATCCGTATTTACAGTATCCGATTTGAACGTTCAATATTTTGAATTATCAACCGTTGATACAAGCTTAACAGCAGCAGGCAGCAGCCGCATTAAGTGAGGTTCTTGATTAGCCTCAAATTTAATCGCCCTTAATCGCAGCAGCAACGTTACAACATGCTGATTGTCTTGCAGTTATGAGCGCTAAAGAGTGTTGATTCTTGTAACTTGCTTACAGCGTGCTGATTGGTTAGACAACAACGTTATTTGCGTTAATAATAGGTTAATTGCATTGGTTTGTGACAGTTTTCTAGGCAATTCAATTAGCTTGATTAATTCTTTTATGTGTTTGGACTTTTTACCATCGGATTTAAGCCTATAAATAGAGGCTTAAATCCGAGAAGAGTAGTACATCCTCTGATTTTTGAGTGTATGAATTTTCGGAAAGATTGTATTAACCCTCTGAAATTAATAGGATTAATCTTTTCCCTCATTATCCAATCTCTGGTAATTATCTAATCCTATAATTAATTAGCGTTCATTAATTTACATGTGATTAACTTAATTAATTAATTCACTTTTCTTTGTTTGTTATTTTCAGGCAAACACTTATCAGACTCGTGCAAGGCTGACTACCCAAATTCGGTGAAGTATTTCCTATGGTTACTTGCAGAAATGGTTCGCTAATTTAACTTGTGCGACGTGCAATATATGAAGTTTAAAACTAATTGGTTCAAAATCCAAGTCAGTGACTCATTTCTGCTAGTATCCATAGGCAATACTTTACCAAATGATTAAAAAACATAAATAGCCTTTAAATAAGGTGACTGAAAGGCTCCGTTTTGGAGAGGGTTGACCCGCTCCTAGACCCGACCCACCAGCTGCATCCACAGTTTTTTCTTTTAGGGGAAATTGCGTTTCGTTCCATCTTTATTTACGTTTTTTGTATTTTGGTTCTGATCTTGTCTGTTTAAGTTTAGATTTAGTTCAGTTAAGTCCTAATTTAACTTTATTTATTTATTTATAATTTTTTATCAAAAAATAATTTATAGTTTGACCTTTAGGATTATATTTCTTTTAATTAAGTCTTTGTCTCACAAAATTGACTTATAATGTGGCCTATAAAATTCACATTTAATCCCTAATTAAGATTTTGTAATTATTTAAGTCTTTGATTTTTCCCGCAAAATTGTTTTTAAAGGGAATATTAATCTCAATTCGAAGAATGTATTATATAATCAGACACTAAATTTCTTTAAGGGCCGGTTGCATTCAGCATGTTCCCAGAGAGTTAAACGTGCTTGCTGATAGGCTGGCCAAAAGGGGCATCTCCCGTATTGATGAATTAATTAGCATCGCTCCTGATTGTATACTTCAAATTTGGTATGGCTTTTGTTTTGTGTATTAAGCAATAAGAAACGTGTATTCTTTTTCTTCCATTTAGTTTTTAAGGAATTTTTTAATAAGGTCGGTGTTTTTGCTATTATTAATAAATTTCTTTAAAAAATATTGCAATATACATTATATTTTTTTTGAAGAATGTATTATTCAATTTTTATATATTGAGTAATTTGTATCATATAAAAATTTAAATTTATAATAATATAATAATATAATGTAACATTAAAAATATATGTTTATAATATAAATATATACAAATCTGAGTTATAGTTTAAAAATAGGACATGAAAAGAGAGTTAATAAAACCAGAATTATTGTCGATGAGGGTTTCGTACAAGTGATAAGCAGTTTGGTATTGCTTAAGCAAGTTTCGAACTTGAAGCATTGTTTATGTAAAAATATTTGCTAAGAGACTCACTACCACAACTAGACAGATTGGTCCGGATTAATCATGACAAAGCCCTAAGGTTCCCGGAGGAAAAGAAAATACCAGAATAGTTTATGAAATGATTATAGGAAGAAACTAATTCAAAGTTCAAATTTAGAAGTCGTTGCTTAAAAAGGGAAAGACAGTGCTGGTCATGCAGCACAGTGTCATCGTCATCGCCTTATGGAAGAGAAGAAACGTAGATTTGAATTTTGAATTGAAAAACATTTACTGCTATGCCTTCCGTTTTTATGACAAATGTTTGCCGGATTCGACATGCCCATCGACAATGTTAGAAATGCTGTTTAATGATTTTGAATTATCAGCCGTTGATACAAGTTTAACAGCAGCAGCCGCACTAAGTCAGGCTCTTGATTAGCCTTACTCACTCCTTAATCACAGCAGCAACGTTACGACTTGCTGATTGGCTTGCTGTTAATGAGCGTTAAAGAGTGTTGATTGAAGTAAATTGCTTACAGCGCTGATTGGTTAGACAACAACGTTATTTGCGTTAATAATAGGTTAATTGCATTGATTTTGGCAGTTTTCTAGACCATGCAATTAGCGCGATTGATTTTTTCATATGTTTGGACCTTTTTACCCTTGTATTTAAGCCTATAAACAGAGGTTCTTTTCATTCATTTTTCTGTACCAATAGCTTTTGGTAAACACTTCTTCTCTTTGCTTTCAAATGTTGTTCTTGAACATTCTTTTTGATCTTTAGCTTTTTTTGATTCTGAGTTTTTTAAGAGAAGAGTAATATCACCTTATATTCTTTTTGTTTTTCGAGTGTATGAATCCTAAGAAAGATCATACTATTTTTAAATGGCGTTTGTCCATTTTAGAATTTACAATATATCGGGGTGAATTTGTTTCTAAGAGAATGATTTATTACGATACGATTATTTATTTTTCTTCTTGATTATTTGTTTTAATTGTCTTATCAATGCTAATACTTTCTTTTGTAATAATTTTACCCACATATATATAGAGAGCTTCAGTTTTCTACCCAATGATCGAGAAATTACACAAATGATCATGTATGGAGCAAAGCATTTGTTTTAAATTTATTCAACTTGTGTTCAATTCTCAATTAGTAGTTTTATTTGAAGTTTATTTAAAAGAATAAAAAACAAAAATAACAAAAAAATGTTTTATACATTTAAATAAGAATAATTTGATAATTTTTAATTAACTTGATTCCTGATTAATTAGTAACATTTAAATGAGTAAGATAATTAAATATTTTTACATATAAAAATTACTCTCTTTTTGTTAAAAATGTTAGTGAATTAACTAAGATTTTGGTTAAGAAGCTATATAATTTATTATTTTTTACAAAGATAATATAGTTGGTTTGAATATGTTGGATATAATCTTTCAAAAAATTATTTCATGAATAAATTTATATGTTTTTATGAGTAATTCATGGTTTAATTTATGTGTTGAGCCTTTGATATAATTTTCAACTTGCTCAGGATGCCTGTAGATAACTAGATATTTGTTTTCGCTTTGTTTGTGGCGCTTTGATCAACGTATCGATTATCTCGGTCTTGGGGACTGCTTGCTTGGCCGATAACCTCTCCCGTGATCAACATATCTATTTGTAGGAGAGATTATCGAAAAAAACAAGCAGTCCACAAGAGTTTTTGGGTAAATGAATAGTAATTTAATCAAATTAAAAATTTATCTTAACTACATTTTAATAAAGGATTGTTATCTTATACACAGACGGTAGACACTTTTTATTTTCACAAGTGTCTTAATTTTAAGATTTAGAGTTTTAGTTTAAGGTATATAGTTTAGGGGTTTAAGTGTAGGGATTTAGAATTTAAAGTTCATGGTTAGAATTTAAGATTTAGGGTTAGAATATAGGGTTTAAGGTTTTAGGGTAACATGGTTAGAGATTTAGATTTTAACCTATAAACCCTAAGCCTTAAATTCTATCAATAGCTCTTAAATTCAATACTATTACACTTAAACCCCTAAACTCTAATATAGTCTCTAAACTATAAAACTAAGTTGCTTTTATAAAAAATTCTACAAGCGCTTATGTAAAAAATATGGAATAATTACCCTTTAATAAAATGAAAATTTTATGTAGCAGTCTAACATAATTGTCTAAACTACGTTTTAACAAAAAGAAAATGATTAGTGGTAATCCATATGTGATGTCGATATACAAAATAACGAGTTTATTTGTTTAAATCAACGAAAATATCTTTTATTTTATATTAGAGTATTAATTTGACATTTATTTTCAAATCATAACGTATGAATGCTTTTTTTTTCATAATTGGCTTATTTTCATTGAGTTTGACACTAAAACCAACCAAACACTTTGTATAACTTACTTTTGATTTTGATATAACAAAGTATTTAAGAACCAATTTATAAATTAGATAAATTTTTAAGTATTCAAAAAGTCTCACAAAATGACAATGAATTGAACTTAAAATGTTTCTAAGTAAAAAATTTAAAACCCAAAAGTTTTTCTAAGTATTTCCATACTCAAATAACCTAAAACGCCCAGGCGTATCGATAGACTCTTGAGTGTTTCGATACGACTTTTGGCTACTAGAATTTTACTTGCAAAATCGTACCGATACGGTTAAGCCCGTTTCGATACGGCCTTCATCCGGGTTTATATTTTTAGTTATGAATATCGGTACGGCTTCACCTGTACCGATACGGGGTGTTAAGATTTTCAAATCTTGGCATTTATTATTATGACTGTTGTCTTGTCAGTTATTGGAATCAACAAACTTTGAATTTTAGTTAACGCGTATCGATACGCTCCATACACGTACCGATGCAATTTTTCTTAGACTTTTTCATCAGATTCTAGTGAGCTAAAACTGTATCGGTACGACCTATCCGTTTCGATACAAATATGTTTTTAACCTATACTTGTTTCGATACGCCCCTCAAGCGTATCGATACCCTTTTGTACAACGACTATTTCTTCTTTTGATAGGTACCGATACGATTGCTCATGTATCGATATGGTAGGTCACCAAGCAATATTTATTGTGGGAAAAAAAGCAGCCAACGGCTCTATTGATGATTCCAACTACCCAAACGGTTAGAAATCAATGAGTGGATATAAAATCAAGTCTCCAAAGCTTCAAGAACAAGAAGTCAACAAGTCTAAAGCATTCAAGCAAAAATCCAACTACTTTGAGCCTATTATAGTCATATTTCTTTGTAACCCTCTTGAAAGCTTTTAATTATAATCTTTTGATTCAAGATTGGGTTGAGAGTACTTGTATTTGGGCAAATTATTCACCTTTGAGAGGTCTTTCTACATTTGCCATTCTTTCTTGTAAAAGTAAGTGAACTTGATCAAACTTTGGGTAGAAAGCTTTGATCAATTGTAACGGTTGCCTCCTTAGCTTAGAAAAGGGGAATAATTCTTAGTGAATTGTTTGGAATCCTTAGTGGGGAGCTAAGATAGTGGATGTAGAGCTCGTTAGAAGCTTAAACCACTATAATTCCTTGCGTCTTCAATTTTTCATTTTCCAATGCTTCTTTTAAAATTTTAAAATTTCCAATTCACCCTATTTTGGCCTTCCACAACCGATTGATTATCTCAATAATTGGGATCAGAGCTACACTTATTAGAAGGATTAACATCCTCTTGAGTCAATCCGAAGGAGATACGTCAATCCATAATCGAGGTCATGACATCTAGTTCCGCCAACAACTTGTATGAGTCTTAATCGACCACTAAACTACCATTATTCAATGGAGACAACTATCCTTATTGGAAGAATTGAATGAGGCTATTCATAAAATCCAACGATTACCTTATTTGGGATGTAAACGAAGACGGACCGTCTATTCCGATGAAGCAAGAAGGAGAAAGGCAAGTTCCCAAGTCCAAGTAAGAAATGACTGATGAAGAAAGAAAAAGTTGCAAATAAATGACAAGGCATTGCACATGCTCTTTTATGCACTCGGGCTGGATGAGTACTCAAAGATGTCTTCTTGTACGAGTGCAAATGAGGTATGAAACAAGCTCGAGACCACCTATAAAGGCGCCAACGATATAAAAGGAGACCAAGATTGGACTCCTCAATTTGAGCTATGAATATTTCAAGATGGAGCCCGATGAGAGCGTCCCAAGATGTTCGATCATTTTTCGTTATTGTCAATGGTCTCAAAAGTTTCGAAGAACGCATCCTCGAAGACAAGCTTGTTCGGTAGCTCATGAAAGAGGACCGTCATCATCGAGGCCAAGGACTTTAAAACCTTGAATCTTGATGCTTTTATGGGTTCTCTCCTTACTCATAAGATCATGAAGAATGTAACACCCCAAAAACTGGTCTAGTTGGATTCAGGTTTCGGTAATCGAAAACCCTACATCAGAGTTGTCTAAATTTTGTATTGACTTTGGCCGCAAGGTCAATTGTATCGATATTAGAATCCAATTAGTCAATTATTGTTTAAGGACCTTATTGAATGTATTGAAAATCTTTTAGTGGCTAAATTATAGAAGTTGAAAGTTTGAGGGCAAAAGTATAGAGCATTAAGAGTTGAGGGACTAACCTTGCAATTAACCCATCCTCAATTATAATCCCCACATACGTGGGATTATTTGAAGGGATTCCTTCACCCAAAGGAAATCTCGTACTTATAATAGGAGTAAAATAAAGAAAGATAGAAAGAAATTCAAGCCTTCACCGATTCCTAAACCAAGCTAACATCTCTCCTTCATCTTCCTCTAAGCAAGCACCTCCATTGTTGAGGTTAGAAAAGCTTGAGATTTCTTCAGTTTATCAATATCGAATCATTGCTATTGATCGGGTAAGCTTAATCCCCTAAACAATCATTGAAATCCATGGAGGATTTAAGAGTAATCTCAAGCTAGGTTTTTGCTATCCGTGGATAATTCATAGATATTTATATAGAGTTTAGATATTAATTTTGATATTGTTATACTAAATTTGATATTTTAATATTGATTCTAACACAATCCTATTGTTTACCTAGCTTAAGAAATTGAAAAAGAGCACCCATCATCTTCATTGAAAGCTAGAAACAAGAGGATTGTTATCCGAGAGTCGTACGAGCTTTAGATTATTGAGGTAAGTGTAGTCAGAGTCTCGGGATTAGGCTAGGTGCCTTTCCCAGTTTCATTGTCATTGATTATATTAGGGCTAACACTATTGTCAAGGATTATTGCATTGAACCACTTAAGTGGATTCCATTGGTAAGTTAAGGTATGTCATTGCATTGAATATCGACCATTGATATTGTAGTCACTGTCATCGTTCATTGTCATTGAATTTGCCATCAATACAGTCATTGAATTATTGAAGCATTGAACAATGAACATAGAGCATAGTCATTTCCATTGTCATCATCATTGTTATTGACATTGTATATTGATATCGACAAGTTATTATCATCGAAATATTGAAAATGATGCATCGACCATTGAGCATTGCCATTGATATCGCTATCGCTATTGAATATTGACATCGAAACATTGCTTATTAATAAGAGCATTAAACATTGTTATTGTAATTGAACATTGATTATTGATAATGTTATCAGACCTTGGATTCGAAAGGACCTTAGATACAATTGGCATGCTATAGAGTTTATGAGCTTAGTGTACGGGTGGACTACGGTCTTAGGGTTACGACCTATATTGATTTGGCGAGGCGGAGGAATGTGTTGTGATATTGGTCATATTGGCGAGACGGAGGGACTAGACCATTCATTGTTTTGGCCAGGAGTAGGAATTCACGTATCCACTATCCCAAATTGATCCAAGGGTTATTGTTGAAATATAGACTTATTGCTATTGAATATGATCATTGCATTGCTATTATCGACTCATTGCATTGTCAATATATGATTTGAAATGCATTTTATTGATAAAGTGTTTAGTTGTGACTACCTCACTAAGGAATGTATGCCTAATGCATTTCATTTCATACATTTCAGGTTAAGGATTTCACCGTTGGAGATCGAAGAATCGACATTGTTGACAAGTCACTACAAGCCCAAGTAATGTGTTTTGCTTCTACGAACTCGTAGAATGGTGGCAAAGTAGTTGAACTAGTCATTTGTGGGCCTTTGATATGTGTGTATTATGCATGGTATGTAAAAGTGTTTAAGGCTCTAAATGGCATTTTGGTATAGCTTATAAATGGCTAAATATCCATATTTGGCACTGAAAGGTGAAAACCTAGTAAAGGGATTCCAATAACCCTAAAATTTGACATGCAAGTAGATTATAACATTGAAATATTGTTGGTAAAGTTTCATTACATTTGGACATCGTTTGATAGGTGAATTCAAATAAGCTAAAAATTGACATTACAGTGCAGGGCGTATCGATACAGGTCAAGCTGTATCGATACGGCCTTGCATATTTGGCTTGAGAAAGCATGAGTTAACCATAGTGTATTGATATAGGTTGAAGTGTTTCGATACAGGTTTTGGCAGTAAGGCTATGGCATTTAAATGTACCGATACGATCTTGGGGTGTATCGAAATGGGTCATGGTCAAAGTCAACATTAGTGAACCCATATCGATACAGGTCATGTTGTATTGATACGAGTTCTTAAATTAATAGGAAATGGGTTGATACCCTTTGTAAGCAGTACCGATACGGACCTCGACCGTATCAATACGTGTTTGGACAGTTTTATTTAGGGCTCAAACTCATGTACATCCATACCGATACGACACCAAGGTGTTTCGCTATGGTGGCAGTTAATTCAATTAAAAGACATTACAGTTTTAAATAGTTTACAAAATGGTCACTGAATATTGTATGGTTTAATTGGATGGGTAAACATTATCAGAATTTCATGAAAACTTATGAGAATCCTGTTACTGCATTGAATTTCATTATGGTATTTTTAATTATAGAAAATAACCCCTAAATGATCACATTTACAATTTCGTCCCTAAAACTTGTAAAAGTTATAAAGTGGTCCTAATTGACGAATTATTGGTTCCCATTGGATAAATCGAGCTAATATTGATGCTGGGTATGATTGAAAGGTATAATAATGATTAAGAGTTATGTATTGCTAAATTTTATCGCATCGATCATCGTTTTATTCACCGGTAGCATTCTCTGACTTGGTTCCTGACCAGGCTGGGTGGGGGATGTTACAAAGAAAGGTAGAGAAGAAGAAAAAAGAGAAGAAGTTCGAGAAGAAGAAAGTAGAAATGAAGAAAATATGAATTGCTCTCAAAGCTTCACTTGATGAGAGCGATTCGAGTGAGGAAAAAGATGAAGAAATGACTATGCTAGCCAAATGGGAAATGACTATGCTAGCCAAATGGTTTACTCGGTTCATGAAATCCAACCTAGGAAGAAAGTTCCATCGAAGAGAAGATTTCAAGAACAAGAACAAGGAGGAAGAGAAAGATCAACATATTTGCTTTGAGTGCAAGAAGCCGGGGCACATAAGAACCGAATGTCTCAAACTCAAAAGAAAGAGCTTCAGGAAGAATAAAAAGCTCAAGGAAAACATTGCTACTTGGAATGATGAGGAATAATCCCATGAGGAGGAGCAAGAAGTTGCCAACCTTTGCCTCATGGCACTTGAGGAGGATCCTAAGATGACCTTTAACTAATTCGATTTTGATCTATCATTTGATGAGCTTCAAGAAGCTTATGATGAGTTGTAAGAGGTGTATACGAATTGGTTGAAAAGTATAAGGAATCCATTTTGAAAAATAAGAAAATTATTTCAAATTTGAAAAATCAAAATGATTCATTATCTAAAACCAATTCAGAACTTGAGAAGAAGGTTTTGGATTTGCAAGAAAGTCAAAAAGATTTTGAAAAGAAAAACCAAGACTTGCAAAACCTTCTTTCCAAAGTTCATGATGATCACTAAAGGGAAGTTGGCGATCTCAAAGATTCTCTAAACAAAGTTAGGAAAAAAGGTTTTGAAAAAGGAAGTTCTTCAAAGCCTAACTATGTGAAGAGAAACTTCAATGGCTACAAACAAAAAAGCTTCCCAAGGCCCTCTAGAGGAAAGAGGATTAGAAGTGTTTGAGTTCCAAAAGAACTCATCACATCTAATGATACTAGTGCCATTGCTTTTTGGATTCCCAAGGGAACCAAGATTTTGGAAGCTATTACTCATGGACCTAAAATGATTTGGGTACCAAAAATTAAGACTTAACATTTGTTTGTAGGAAGAGCATTGCTACAAGGCCAAAATTACATGCACAAATTCGTGGTACCTTGATAGTGGATGCTCGAGACATATGACCCGTAACAAGAGTCGATTCTTGGAGATAAAACCAAAGAGTGGAGGGGTAGTGACTTTCGGTGACAACTTCAAAGGCCATAATGAAGGAATTGGTTCCATTGGTAATAACTATTCCATACTTACTGACAATGTTTTGTATGTCAAAAGTCTAAAACACAATATTCTAAGCATAAGCTAACTTTTTGATAAAAGTTTCAATGTTCTTTTTGATTTAAATGGTTGCAAAATTATCAACATTGAAACTAACAACATTGTTCTTATTGATCATCGAATAGGAAACATATACATGGTTCATTTAGATGGCATTCATATTTCAAATACATGTTTAGTTGCAAAAGATGAACATGAATCATGGTTATGGCATAGAAAACTAGGGCATGCAAGCATGAGTGTTTTAGAAAATTTGATTTCAAATGATCTTGTAAGAGGTTTGCCAAAAATAAAGCTTTCTTTTGATAAAATTTGTGATGCTTGTGCAAAAGGAAAACATAAAATAGTTTATTTTAAACCTATTAATGATGTTTCTACAAGTAGAGTTTTACAACTGATCTACTGGATCTTTTTGACCCTATTAGAACTATGAGCTTGGGCGGAAAATTATATGCATTTATTTTAGTTGATAATTACTTTAGATTTACTTGAGTTCTATTTTTAAGTACCAGGGATGAGGCTTTAGAAAAATTCATCACATTTTCAAGAATTACTCAAAATGATGTTGGTCACTCTATTTCTCACATTAGAAGTAATCATGTAACTGAATTTCAAAATCTAGGTTTTGAGGAATTTTGTAACTCTAATGGTATAAGCCATAATTTTTCCGCTCTTCGCACTCTTCAACAAAATGGGGTTGTTGAAAGGGAAAATCATACTTTAGAAGAAATGGCTAGAACCATGCTTTGTGAAAATAATTTGCCTAAGTATTTTTGGGCAGAAGCCACAAATACCGCATGTTATATTATCATCCGAGTAATGATTAGGCCGATTTTGAAGAAAACACATTATGAGATTTTAAAATCCAAAAAGCTTAACACTAACTATTTTCATCATTTTGGATGTAAATGTTTTGTTTTAAATAATGAAAAAGACAATTTGGGAACATTTGATGCTAAAAGTGATGAAGCTATTTTCTTAGGTTATTCTTTAAACTATAAAGCCTATCAAGTATTTAATAAGAGAACTTTGGTAGTTGAAGAGTCTATTCATGTGGTTTTTGATGATATTCTCCTTCCGAGGAATGATTCTTGTTATGATGTGATGTAAGAATTTTTGAAGTCAATGATGGTGGGAAATCATCAAAGGTAGATGAAGTTCCATCCAAAGAAGAAGAAGTACAAGATCCACCTCTAGAAGCATTGAAGGACATGACTCTAGAGGAAAAGGAAGTGAGCTACCCAAGGGAGTTTAACTATGTCAAAGGTGGTGAGATTTTGGATGATCCATCCAAAGGGTTAACCACTAGATCTTCTCTTAAAAATGCTTGTAATGTTGCATATATCTCATGCATAGAGCCTAAAAATATCAAAGAAGCATTAAATGATAATTATTGGATATTGGCTATGCAAGAAGAATTAAATCAATTTGAGAGAAGTCAAGTAGGAACATTAGTTGATAGGCCTAGTAATAAGTCTACCATAGGAACTAAATGGGTTAAAAACAAACTAGATGAGAGTGATAACATAGTGAGAAACAAGGCTAGACTTTTTGCTCGAGGTTACACCCAAGAAGAAGAAATCGATTTTGATAGAACCTATACACTCGTAGCTAGAATGGAAACTATTAGGATGCGTCTTGCATTTGCATGTTATCATGAATTCAAGTTTTTTCAAATGGATGTTAAAAGTGCTTTTCTAAATGGTTTTATTAATGAAGAAGTGTATGCAGAACAACTACCCGGTTTTGAAGATCCAAAATATCCAAACCATGTTTTTAAACTTTCAAAAGATTTATATGGGTTGAAAAAAGCTCTTAGAGCTTGATATGAAAGATTATCAAACTTTTTAATTGAAAAAGGTTTTGACAAAGGAAAGGTGGATATTGCACTCTTTATTAAAATAAAAGACAAAGACATCTTAGTAGTTCAAATTTATGTTGATGATATTATATTTGGTTCTACTAATGAATTGCTTTGCTAAGAATTTTCTATGTTGATGCAAGGTAAGTTTGAGATGAGCATGACGAGGGAGTTCTCATTCTTCTTGGGACTCCAAATCAAAAAAAGGAAGGATGTCATCTTCATCAATCAAGCTAAGTACATCAATGACATGCTCAAGAAGTTTAGCTTGGAGAATGTGAAACCTCAAGCCACACCAATAAGCTCTTTTACAAAGATTGACAAAGATAAAAGAGGTAAGTATGTTGATTTAAAGCTTTATCGTTCTGTGATAGGATCTTTGCTTTATCTTACCGCAAGTAAACCAGATATAATGTTTAGTGTCTGCTTGTGTGCTAGATTTTAAGCTAGTCCTAGAGAATCACACCTTATAGCCGTTAAGAGAATCTTTAGATACCTTAGAGACACACCTTGTTTAGGCCTTTGGTATCTTAAAGATTCTTCCTTTAATTTGCACGCTTATTCGGATGCGGATTATGGAGGTTGTAAGATAGAAAAAGTACCCCGGTACTTGTCAATTCCTAGGTAGTATGCTCATTTCGTGGTTTTCAAAGAAACAAAATAGTGTATCATTATCTACCACCGAAGCAAAATACATATTGGCCAGAAGTTGTTGTGCTCAAGTTCTTTGGATGAAGCAATAACTTTTATATTATGGAATTGATGTAGGTACTATCCCTCTTAAGTGTGACAACACTAGTGTCATATGTTTCACTAAGAATCCCATCCAACATTTTAAAACCAAGCACATAGAGAGAAGACATCATTTCATTAGAGATCATGTCTTGAAAAATGATATTGTTCTAGAATATGTAGACACATTGAACCAATTAGCGGATATCTTCACCAAACCCTTAGATAAAGAGCATTTTTGGTATTTTAGGAGAGAGTTAGGTTTAACTAGCCTTCCTTGAAACTTAAAGCCTTTTTGGTGTTAAAACTTGCTTGAATTTGACTGATTTCATTGCTTATGTATTTTTGCTTCTAATGCATCTATGCTTGTTGCTAGGGGGAGTATGCATATGTTTTAGATCATACATGATGTTTATATATCATTTAAATGCATTTCGATTTGAGTAAAATTGAATTTTTGAGCACCTTACAGTCAAAAATTACATTTTTGGCTTAGGGGTACCGATACAGGATAACGCGTATCGATACAGGTATCTTGAGACAGCTTCGGTACATTTTAACCTATACTAGTACAAGATTATGTATCGAAATAACTAAAAACTGTTTTGGTACGGTGTTTCGATAAGCCACGTGTGAGTATCGGTATACATAGCTGTTGGTCTTTAAATGAGCCAAATGGGTCTTTCACTTTAATTAAAACACCCTCAAACCCTAGATATGATTTATTCCTATATAAACTGTCAGATCACAGTTTCCTAAATAAAGAATATTATGTGTATTAGCTAGGATTCTATAAATATTTCAATGGTTGTTATCCTTGACTTTAAGGCTGGTTTTTAGGGTCAACATTCCTAGAGTTAGTATGTTTCTTAGTTTAGAGTTTTCTAAGTTAGGCTCATTGTGTGTATATATATCAGTGTAATTTATTGTGAAAAATACTTGAATTAAAAGCCCGATTTTAACATGGTATCAGAGCCATTTTAGCTTAATTTCTGGGATTTTTATTCTTTGTCTGGCAACTTCTTCTTACTCTCGATCAACCTTCAAGCCTATAGAATTTGTTCAAAAGAAACATGGCTGAAACTGTTAAAACCAGCAACACTAGGGATATCTCAGAAGTCTCTGTGAACATCTCAAACCCAGCAAGTGATTTGCAGAACATCTAAGCAACCTACATGTTAAATAGGAAGAATTACCTTAAGTGGTCTCAACTAGTTCGCACGTTCTTGAAGGGAAGAGGAAAGCTGAGTCACCTACATGCTAGGATTATTGGAAAGTCTCATTCCACAGGTACTAGTAGTTTGACATTTTTTAGGTGTATCATCTTCTCAAGATTCTAAAGTCTCGGATATACCCACAAAAAATTCTCGGGTCATTGACTCAGGAGCTATAGACCATATGACCTATTCCTCACAAAAATTTGTTTCATATACGCATTACCCTAGTAATAAAAAGATAACAATAGCCTATGGTTCTGTGATCACAGTGGTTGGTTAGGGTGATATTGTTATAAACAAAACTCTTACTCTTAAAAATGTCCTTCATTTTCAAAAACTGTTTACCAATCTTCTATCCATCCAAAAGATTACCAAATACTGTAACTGTATTATGATTTTTTATCCCAATCGATGTGTTTTTCAGGAACATAATATGAGGAGGATGATTGGACATGCTAAGGAAGTAAATGGCCTATACTATCTTGAAGAATCGGGTGGACAAGTTAGTTCTCTGAATTCCTTACCATTATTATTCATCTCAGAATCTATTAGAATCAATAAAGACCAAATTTGACTCCATCACCTCCGTCTTGGTCATCCATCATTTAAAGTCCTTAAAGTCATGTTTCCTCCATTGTTCAAAGGGTTAAATGTTGAAAAATTCCATTGTGATGCCTGTGAACTAGCAAAACATAAATGTACCTCTTTTCCAGTAAGCAATACAAGAACATCCGCTCCTTTTACTCTTATTCATAGTGATGTTTGGGGACCATCCACTATTTCAAACATTTTCGGGGCTTGGTGGTTTGTATCCTTTATTGATGATTGTACCCGTGTGTCTTGGATATTCCTTTTTTTAAATAGAAATCTGATGTAAAGTCTGTCTTTCCAACCTTTTACAACATGATTAAAACATAATTTGGTGCTGAAATAAAAAGGTTTAGGTTAGACAATGCCAAGGACTATTTCAATCAATTTCTCTACCATATTTCCAAGAAAAAGGCATTTTTAATCAATTTCTTTCTCCTTGATTTTTCAACTCATGCCCAGCCCTCTGCCCAGCCAAACACTCAGTCCTTGCCTGCCAACCAGCCTGCCCAACTCAAAACTATGCAATATGAAAAAGAGCCTAGTACACCCATGCAACGTGAAACAAAGCTGGTACATCCAAATCAAAATGAGGGATTTATGACACTACCCGTCCTTCATTAGTTTGCTCAATGAAGGAGGCACATGTGCAAGTTCAACCATCATCTTCTTCTATACAACCCGAGGTAATTGTTAAACCTACCTTGAATACTAATATTGAAACTATTGGAAATTCAAATTATAGAGACTATGATTTTCCCATTGCTATTAGAAAAAGGGACTAGAGTCTACACAAAACATACCTTGTACTTATTCATATCTTACAAAAATTTGTCCCATAACCACAAAGCCTTTCTTACTAGCCTAAATTCCATCTCTATTCCCAAAAACATATCCGAGGCATTAGATGACGAGAATTGGAAAAATGCCATGAAGGTTGAAATAGAAGCCCTTGAAAAAAATAAGACATGAGACTTGGTGAAATTATCGAGAGGAAAGAAACCAATGGGATGTCGCTAGGTGTTCACAGTGAAATATAAGTCAGATGGTTCTTTGGAGAGGTACAAAGCAAGATTGGTTGGTAAAGGGTACACTTAAATGTATGGAATAGACTACCTCGAGACATTTGCCCTTGTTGCAAAGATGAACATTGTGAGAGTATTGTTGTCACTAGCTACCAATCGAGGCTGGAAATTACATCAATTTGGTATAAAAAAATTCATTTTTACATGGTGATCTTGAGGAACAAGTCTATATGGATGTTCCACTATGATTCAGTCTAAATATAAGAAAGGTAGTTTGTAGACTAAAAAAGGCTTTGTACGGGCTAAAACAGTCCCTGAGAGCTTGGTTTGGAAGGTTTACCAAGGTAATGCTCAAGTTGGGGTATAAACAGAGCCAATGAGATCACACTCTATTTGTAAAGCACTCATATTTAGGGGGAGTGTCTGTTTTATTAGTCTATGTAGATGACATTATAGTGACTGGTGATGATCTAGAAGGAATAGAGAATTTAAAGAAATGCCTAGTAAAATAATTTGAAGTCAAAGAGCTCGGTAAGTTAAAATATTTTCTCGGTATCGAAGTGACACATTCTCGGGAAGGAATCTTCATATCTTAGCAAAAATACATAGTTGATTTGTTGAAAGAGATAGGCAAGTTGGGATGCCAACTAGTAGAGACGCCCATAGAGGTTAAGCATAGACTTGGAGATGCACTAGAAGATGCAACAGTTGATAAAAGGTTCATATCAAAGACTTGTGGGAATCTCATCTACTTGTCACATACTAGACCAGATATTACCTATGTAGTCGGTGTTAGATCAATTAGTTTTGGAAACTGTGAGAAGTTTTGATTGCTTATAATTAAGTGGGCTCGGTGCTATGATTGGATTTAGCTCCAATGGTTTCTAATAGGTTATGATATCTTATTGTGGGTGTTTAGGGAAAGATGTGTCAAGGCAAGAGATTCTTCTCGTATAGTACAATGGTCAGAATACAGTGAATTTTGAGAGTGGTAGTTTGTGTGTAACTCTTGTAGCGTGTTTTGGGAGACAATGTGGAGTCATGTGTTCGAGATATTAATAAGTGGTTCACTTGCCGTCAGTTGGGAGTCTACCCTTGAATTTGTCAAAGTGTTGTGATGCTTTGATGTTCCTCGGTGGGAATTAAATAAATGGTAGCGTATTTTGTAAAGGATTATGAGCGCAAAGTTTCAATGGGATTTCTTTGAGTAATGTTATAGTCCTTGGTATGTAGTATTTGATACTTCAGTAAATGTGATATCCAGATAGAAGCCTGTTTGGTTTGTTGCGGGTTTGGTTGTACGACACTACAATGTGTACATGCTACCCTTTGGGTACAAGATTCGAGGGGTTTTTTGGAACCTTATCCTTTGGTGGGATTTTTATGTGATGACAGGTCTGAGTGTTGGTACTGATGAAGTGCTTGCTAGATACGTGATAGTTTGGAGTTTGAGACTTGCGTGAACCGAGTTATGGGAACTGCTTTAGGTGCCAATATGAGTTGTTATGTCGAGGTTAAAATAGGTGCTTGAGGTGAGTCGAGATGTCGTTCATTTTTAAAAGTCTTACACCAGGCCAACAATGTTTTAGATATGGGGTGTCATCAAAGTTAGAGTCTCCTTCAGGGAGTCGCCATGAAAGAGGTCGTTTAGTTTTGGTTCTGAAGGCAGTGCAATCTCTAGTTCCTTTAGATTGGGTGGAGTTGTGGAAGGATTTTTTGTGCATCAACCTTTTTAGTTCTAAAGCATAAGTTAAGTTTCTTTAATGACATATTTGTGTGACGTTTTGGTCATGGTACCGTTGGGATTGTTCTATGGCTTTGGTTATGCAACGAGTAGTGATGGATCTCTTTAAATGAAATGGTCGGTTGAATTGGGTTGTACTGAGAGATGATGGATTTCTTCTAAGATAAAAGATCAGTTCAAATTATGTTGTATCGTTTGAAGACAATGATTATAGTTGACAAGTGTTGTGAGAGATCAAAGTAGCGCAACGGGATATGTTTGAGGACATTGAAGAGTTATAAAAGTTTTAACATCTTCTTTGGTTTATTGGTATAAATTTTGAGGGCGAAATTTCTTTTAAGATGGAGAGAGTTATAACGACCCAAATTTTGGGCTTTCCAAAATTGGGCCTCGGACCCAATTTACTTGGGCCTAGTGGAAAAATAGGAAGAATGTGGTGTTGGGCTTTTATTTAAATTGTTATAATCTTTTATTAAGAGTAGAGAGGTTTGAAATTTAAATAGGGGAAAAGAATTAAAAGGGGCTGATGATTTGATGGGGGAGAAGGAAGAAAAAAATGGGATATTTTGGGAGAGAGAGAAAAGAGGGAAAAAAGAAAAAGTAAGGGGAAGGTTTTAAACCTCGATCTATGGCTGTCAGAGCTATCGTGCATGACATCGCCGACGTCTAAGCCACCGTAATCCAAAGTGAAGAGAAAGAAGAATCAGAGAAGCATGGTTCAGCACGTTCCAACTGTCACCACCGCAAATGGAGGCCACCATTGGAACCAGCAGCCGGAGAACAGCGAGGCTAGAGTTCACTGCCACCATTTGACCATCGAAAGACAACCCACGTACCGCCCCTGCGAGTGGGATTGCACTTGGCTATGCGGGTGCACGCCACTCGTGTGCACCGCACCGTACGGGATAACTCCCTCCGAGTGCACATGCATCCTATCGCACCAAAGCACTGCCTGCAAGTTCACCCAACCTCCCATGTACTCGCCTGCACCAGATCCTGCGCCTAGGGTGCATGCTACTTACTATGCGTCTGACCGCACCAGATCACTAGGGTTGACCAGATTGTTGACTAGCGTTGATTTTTTTAGGGGACCTTACTCGGGGGTTTCTCAGTGCTCTAGATTTAATGGCGCAGTCCGTTTTGCCAAATTCAAACCTGATAAGCTGCTTTGGCGTATTTGACCTTGTGATTTGATTAGAGGATACATGAATTAATGTAATTTCGTATTCATTGGTATACGAGGATTATTTAGGATCAAATATCGGGTCAAGTGGAATATTTAGGAATCTTGTATAAGAATTTTAGCGACAACGGCTTAAGGTTAGTATACCTCAAAATCCTATCGCTTCATGAGCATAATAAATATGATTGCCTTACGTGTTAGTATCTTCAAAATAGGTAGACGATAAATAAGCATATGTTGAGACTGATAGTATGAGATTTGACATTTGTGTGAGATTCATGATATGATGAAACTTGTGGAGATGTTAGAGACCGGTTAGGGTCGTTTGAGATGTATGTATGATTATTTAATGATTAATTGATTGGTTGATTAATTGTGATGCTTGTTAGAATGGATTGATGTAATTAGATGGAAATCATGCTTAAGGGATAATACCGATAAATACTTTATTAAATGATCATGAAGCCGGTAATTAATATTAATTCATTATATGCGTTAGTAAACCAACCTAATGACTTACATAAGCATTAGGGATCGAATAAAGTGTTGTAAATTGAAATTCATAGAAATGGTGTGAACCCGTAAATAGTATCGGTACGAGCTTTGGTCGTATCAGTACTTGTGGAAATCTAAGATTCCAATAAGTAGTTTCAATATCGGCATGTGTGTAAGTACCAATACCTGAAGGTACCGTATTGATACTCGTGTACAAGTATCGATACACGATATGATAAATAATCTCTAAGTGCAAGCTAAGGAATGAGAATTGATGTCAATATTAATAATGGATTTACACCTTGAATAAATGTGATAACATGGGTTAATGGAGCTAATGAATGAGACTAATTATATACGAGCCTAATGAGTAATAAATCAGTAAATGTCGAGTGACTTTTTTGTAATAGTAACCATAAGGATCCTTGGTGGATCATGGTTGTGACGTGCCAAGTATGGGAACTTGTATGGTTGAGTTACATTTGATTGATGGGATCCAGATACCCAGTGGAAGAGTATTGCAACACCATGATTAGAGATGTCGGATGTACGTTCCCGACTCTATGTGACATCAATCCTCATCCGATGATACTCGATGAGAGATATCAAGTATGGGTGTACATTCCTGAGGCTGTGTGACATCAGGCCTTACCTAGAGAGAGAGTGTGTACGTTTTGAGGCTGTGTGACATCGGGCCTCACTTAGAGTGTTTGTTCTCGATGCTATATGACACTGAGCCCCACTCTAGGTTTTTAGTTATAACTTTGTGTGTTTGATTGATGGATCTGGTGAGATCCCGAGAATGGTTGGGCTTGTGGGCCATGTATGATATTTTCTATGTTGAGAGTATTTCTTTAGGTGACTAGTAGTAGCGCCAAATGTTTTTTTATCTTCCCTTATTGCTCGTAGTAGCTTGCATGCTTATGTTTATGATTGGCATAAAGTATAGTAGAGTAGACGTGTAGCACCGAGCTTTGTAAGCTCAGCGCTCGGAATTGTTGTTTTCGTGCGTAGGTTGACCGTTGGATCGTGGGTTCAAGGAGAACTTGCAGTATAGGGTTTCAGCATGTGGAGGTTTTCAAAGTACAATACTTGTGTTTAGTGGGCTATGTATTCATAGGACCATACGTGGTCGAGTTTGTAAATCTCACTTTTGAAATTGTATTTATCAAATTGAATATTTAAATTTTTAATTTAAAGTCGAGCTCCTTTGTAATGATTTATAAAGATTTATCTATATTTTCAATTGTTAAATTTAAATACTTTTGAGAAATAACTTGTTTGGGCTAAACCAGTTCGAGAAAATTTATGGTTTTTGGTTGGGCTTGAGGCCCAATTATGACATTCGGGTCGGGGTGTTATAGATTGTGTGAAATGAAAGCAAGAAAAAAAAAAGAAATTGCAATATAGGTGAAATGAAAGCAAGATAAAGAAATTATATAAATTAAAAATAGTAAACATAGTCTAGTACCCAATGTTCCAATTATGACATCCGGGTCAGGGATATTATAGATTGTGTGAAATGAAACCAAGATATGCAACTGTTGTAATTCATTCCTCACTATTTGGGTTGTATCCCTTTAGTTCCTCCACTTCGAATGAGATAAGTCCTAGGACTGCCTCAATAATGGTATCCCCGGCCACTATTCCACTCCCGCCTTTGCATATAGTGCTGTGATCAGGTTAAGAAAGAATAAATGTTGTGGTTTGCTCATCGAATGAACTCTTTTGATGATGGCAGCGTGAATTAGCCGCGCCGAGTATAGGTCACATACCTTGATGAGGGAGTCCAATAACAACATCCTTTGGAGAGAAAAAGTTTCTCAATTTGAGGTTGGTAAAAGCCAGTTATTGATGATATGGGCCCAAAATTTTGAAACCAACAGAAGTTGTCGCCATTGCACCATTCTGTCAAGGCCTTCTCCAGTCCATTAAGTTCCTTGAACATAAAGGTTTCGCAGAGTAGAGGAGTATGTTCGATCCGCATCAAGGCCCATAGAAGTGGTGTGGGCATCCTGGTTGTCTGAGAATTGATATTAATTTCCAATTGCATCGGCAGAGAAATCCACAAACTTCCCTCTAACCTGAACTATTTTCTCTCTATGGTAGCCGATGTGGGTGTAAAAGTTTTGTACCTATGAGACATTTATTTCACCTAGCTACTAAATAAATGTATACCACATCTGCTTATGAATAACATCTAGCACATCTTCATCGAATTGTAGCATATCGTTGCTGGAATGAACTATAGAGGAGACGGCAGATCTCTGGTGTTGCAACCGCTTTGTTGGGGTCGGATGCAGTGGCGATTGAGTTAGAGGATGAAGCTCTGTGTGCCATAATATGCAGTTGAAGACAAAACAGTGGATGAAGTTGAGACGTTTGTATAAAAATGAGAATTGAATAATTAGAGATTTTCTCCTTTTTGGCGATAATGTGTTAGAAATGCTAAGGAGAGGAGAATCGGTATTGGGATATTAATCATCCATTAAGCATTAATGGGGAAATGGCTTGTGTAACACGCCTATGGTTGTCTCTTTCATTAACCCTAAAACCCTAAAATTTTAGGCCTAAATCGTAACCCATTAACCCTACACCCTAAACCCTAACACCTAATCTAAAGCCCTTTTTGACAGCTGCCTTTTAATAAATGCCACTAAATTCATAAACCTTAAACCATACAAAATAATTGGTCTTATAAACTACTAACCCTAAACTACACCTTATACCCTAACCCATTACTACTAAGTCGTAAATCATAAACCATAAACCTTAAAGCCATAAATATCCATCCCTTAAAGCCATAAATATTTTTGGGTAAATATGAAATATAGAAACTAAATTTGAAGACAAATATGACCATATTAAAATTAGGATTTAAATTTGATACACAGGATAAGTAAAATAAACCCTAAACTCAAGCCTTCTTATTTATAATATAAATCAAAATTAAACATCAACCATAAAAAACTAAACCCTAAACTATAATCCTTAAACCCTAAAGTATTATATTTGTTACTAACAATTTTAGTTTGAGTTTTGTGTTATAAGTATTGAAACACTTATGCAATGGTTTGAAACTATTTACATTTAGGGGTTCCCGCCCCAAACATGCCTTTCCTTTTTTATTATCAATAAAAACTTAATTTGACATGTTCAATTAAAAATTAAAATTAAATTGCTGGTTCAATTAAATAATTTCAAAAGACGCATGTTCCCATGAAATTACAAGTCTTTTCATTGTCCGTTTTGAATCTCTGTAACCCGTTCTGATACGTCAGAAGCAGAGAGGTCTTTTCAGTTAATGCATCGAGAAGAATATTGTACAGATAAATATTATGGTAGTGCCGACACCAGTGTGAAAGTTCTGAAACCAAACACACAAACCAAAGTTTATAAACATACTTTTACGATTTTGGGTTTATTTCTCATGAACATTGTTCTGCAACTGGATTACACGTACTGAAACATGTGAAAATATAAAATATCTATTCATATTATAAATAGAAGTCATTTGAGTTGTTAGTTTCCTACCCTAATCACCGACTCTGGTGTATTATTTCCTTCCTAGTTTTCGTCTCTACATGTACTACTATTCATAGACTTATTTTTTCAAGATTTGGGAGGAGTTCTGATTGTTTATTTAGGTTGTTCGGGTCGACAAACAATGGTATTTGAAAAGCTAAGATTAGCCATTTGTAGGGATGAATACCGACGGACATAGTTTTTGGAAAACCTTGCTCTTAAGATTTTCTAATACTATTTTTTGTTGGTGTTTGGAACTACATCGGGAAGTGTCGATTAGAAAATCAGATTGTCGGATCTGAACCATTGTGGCCACCACCGTGACATGTACCGACAACTGCATATGCTTAGATTTAAGAAAGTTTATTAGTTATAGTTTTATATGGTGAAGCAGTTCCAATTTGCTTTGCATTGGAAAATGACAACAAACTCAAATTCTAGTGAGTACTGGTCTACAAATGCTCCCCAACCTTTTTGCAACCACACCCTGGCATAAGCACATTCTAGTGAGAAATGTGATTCCTGTTGTATTTGAAAATTTTCATTTCGGTTATAATATTAAAGTTGCTCAAATGTAAAGAAGGACTCGCAGAGAGTGCCTTCATAATAATACGACGAGTTGCGAACATTGGCACATGGTTGCGAACTTTCCATTTCATACCTAAAATGTAACATGTATTCGTAATGATTTCAGTCAAATTGAACCTTAAACTGCTCATTTTTCTTTACGTAGACTCTGCTTGTACAAATTAATCCTTGTAGCCAAAAAAATAAATATAGAAACTAAAATGAACAGAAATATGATGACCATATTAAAATTAGGGTTTACATTTTATACACCGGCTATGTAAAATAAATTTTGCACAAGCCTGTTTACTTATACAGGTATACTGTAAATCAAAACTAAACTATTGGTTTGAACCAGCAATTTAATGTATTTTTCATTGAACATGTTTTATTAAAATAAATTCTTTTCCGTATTCTTAAAGCTTTTAAATGCCATATTTATGTTGATGTTTTAATTCCTCTAATGAAAACATTAACAACCAAACATGAAAGGGATGGCTGACCAGATTACCTAAGGGAAACTGCCACTAAAAAGACTCTTTTATATTGGGAACACACGTCTTTTGAATTGTATTGAACACTACCATTCTTATCATATTATTTTTCTCCTCGGATTTAATTTGTATTTTTGTACCCTAACAATTTGAATATGGTGATTTATGTGTTCATTTGAGTTCCTACGTTTTAATTTTGACCCTAAACCTACAATAGCAAAACAGTAATCGGTTAGAGTAACTACTATGTTGTAATTTAGGTTTATTAGGTTCTTAGATAAATCTTTATGGGTTTAAGATTTCTGGTTCAAGATGTAGCTCGTAGTGTTATGTTGTTTAGGTTTTATAGTGTAGTTTAGGGTACTAACTTTATGAGCTGAATTTGTATTCCTTTAAGGTTTATAGTTATGAATTAGGACATACTATTAATAGGTTAGGGTTTATGGTGTATTATAGAGTTAGGGTTTAAGGTTTATGGTTATGAATTAGGACATACTAACTTTACGAGATGCATTTTCATGGCATTAAGGTTGATTGTTTATGGTTTACGACACAATGTTCATAGTTGGTATGGTTTATGGTCAAGTGTAGAGTTATTACTTTGCGATATGAATGTGTATGGAAATATGGTGTTTAGTCTACTTTAGGGTTAGTGGTTTATGATATTAATTTGTATGGTTTAAAGGTTTAGTGTTTAGCTTTGTGTATGACATTAACTTCAACCATTATATAGTCTATTGTCTACAATCTATATATAATATACCACACGTTATTATATTATTGTTAATGTAATCTTTTTAAACCAGACATTGAATAGACTTGTATTTATTGGGAACATTGATTAGACGGGTTACAGAGATTTGGAGCAGACATAATGTGAATAGACGTGCATTTACTGGGAACATGCGTCTTTTCAAAATATTTGATTGAGCCGATAAATTAATGTAATTTTCTATTGAACATGGCAAATTAAATAACAATTTTTACATATTCTTTCGGTATTAGAACTATAAAGACATTTTCTGCCAGGAACAAAATATTGTACATAGTTTCGAACCACTGGATATGTGTGAAGCAGAAAATAAACAGAAATCCTTAGTGAAAAATGTAATAGTTTTGGACTCAATTATAAGCTCGTTCACGAACACTTAAAAGAATATTATAGGGTATATTAGTAATGATATGATGCATAAAGCTAAACACTAAACCTTAAACCATAACGTATGGTTTATTACTAATAATATCATAACCTGTGGTATATTATGTATGGATTGTAGACAATAGGCTATATAATGCTTGAAGTTAATCTCATGCACAAAGCTAAACACTAAACCTTAAACCATACAAATTAATGGCATAAACCACTAACACTAAACAATACCATAAACCTTAACCCATTAATAATATATTTTAAATTATAAACCATAAACCTCAAAGCCATAGAAGTTAAACTCCAAAAGTAATAATCCTAAACTACACCATAAACCCTAAACAACATAATAGAGGGACCTAAATCCTAGACCCAAAAACCTTAATTCGAAAACAATTTGTCTCATAAACCAATAATCCTACATTACATGTAACTCTTACCAATGTTGGTTTTGCTTATGTAGGTTTAGGGTAAAAATTTAATCGGAGGAAGTGGTGTGGAGCTAGAACTTTATTTAAAGGGTGTTATTTTTAATGGCATATAAGGAGGTCATTTTATTTATAAAGGGATGTCATTATATTTATAAAAGGGTGTCATTTATATACTTTTTAAATTATTATATACAAATTATCTGGGAAAAATAAATTTCAAAAAAAAATCAGGGTAGAAATTAATTCTTAAGAGCAAAGTAATATAATAAATGGCTAAATGCTAATGTTTCTGAGAATGCACAACTACAACGACTGCTGAAGAACAAAGAGTATAATAATAGGAATATGGAATTTATACGTATAAAGTGTCGAACTAGTTTACGTGAAACCTAAGATATTACATGTTTCGAAACTAGTTTGGTGTTTGTGGTTCACGCTCCGAACTGTCTTTTCCTTTGTAATAGTAAGTGTGCCATAAATCAAGCACAACAAGTTCAATGCATTTCAAATTTCAAGTTATATGTGTACCTAATATGAAAGTCGTTTCACAGTCATTTTCAAATCTCTATGACACGTTCCAATACGTCAGGTGTAGATAAGTTTTTTCAATGATTGCATTAGGCAAAACAGTTTGCATATAAGTATTGGTATTCAGTTCTGAAACCAATGAAAAAAGTTCAAAACCCAGACGACCAACTGCAACTAATAACTGCACTATAAAGTTGTTCACTTTAAGTAGAATGAACGTTGTTCCGAAACATTATAACAAGTACCGAAACAATTATAAATATAAGCGTTGAACAAAAAAGGATCATATTCCCTTAAAAAATCTTTTTTCTTATTGTAAATTAATATTACAAGCCGGGTTCGATATTCTTGCTTCTATTATAAATAGGACTCCTTTGGATCCATAGTGTCATACCCTCCTTACCAATTCTTTCCTTTGTAGTCTTCGTCTGAACATCATTATATGTGTGGTTTACGTTTTTTTACTGGAGGGGATGGGTACTAGGCATATACTTCATTTTATAGGTCTTAGAGAAGTGGTGATTTATTTTTAGGGTCCATAGTCGACAAAAAATGGTATTTGAAAATTGGGTCTCCACTCGTCATCAACGGTTAGGTGCTTCTCACTTCAACCTAGACGGGGTTCGATAAACAATAGAAAAAAACAAAAAAAAGGTAGTTCAAAGGCTATTACTAGCCATTTGTAGCGTTGAACAACAACATACATAGTATTTGAAAAACCTTGTTTCCTTGGTCTGAAGATTTTTCAAATAATATTGTTTGTTGTTGTTTGGAACTACATCCACAGGCGGCCCATGTAGAGTGGAGTGTTGAGGATGTGTCACGCGACCTTATAGTAGGTAAATCAAACATTGATTATCTTTTTCTCCCATCAGATTACGTAGGCCAAACTCCCCTGATTTATTGGTATTCAATTACTTTTGTCATGATTTCTTATTTAAAGGTTTATAATTATGACAATATTTGTAAAGCTCTGATACAAACCAACAGTGTATGGTTATGCACTTACTTGATTCAAAATTCGTTGGTCTCTACACCCTCACAGGCCACAACGCCTTATCGAAATACCAACAATAGACATAGTATTTTGATTACTTGTTTTTTTATAAGAATGTAAGATTACACATGTTTGTTTGATGGAATATAAGATTTCTTATTCTCAATACAAACTCTGTATTGTCCTTGTGATATATTTAATTTTTTTAACAAGTTTGACTTTAAACCTAAACCCTAAATTATATGTTTGATGTTTTGTATGGCCATGTCTATTGTGTAACGTAAGGCATGGTATGGTACCCTATTAATTATAGTTATCATATTAGGAATACATTTCTCAGATTTCAAAGCACGATTTAAATAATAAAATGAATAATAAAGTTTTTGTGTTCAATACATTTGAAAGCCACATGTTCTCAATATAAACGTGTCTTTTCGCTGACAGTTTCCCTTTATGCTGCTTGTCATCCATCCCTTTCATCTAAACCATTAATGTTTTGAAATAATAGTTTGATTTTCATATGATTTTGCTTTTGATATTGTAATCTTCACTCGATTTAATATGATTTTTGGTTATTAATGTTTTCAATATAGGCAATTAAAATGCATCTAAAATATGGCATTTAACTGCTTGTATCTTTTCAGTGGTTGGTTCCACATGTTGTCGCCTATGCTTCAAGGACTTTGGACTCGGCTCAGAGAAATTACTCCACAAGAGAAAAACAATTACTTTCTATTGTTTTCGCTTTAGAAAAATTTATATCTTATTTGCGTGGAACTAAATTGATTGTTTTTTCTGACCATGCAGCTTTAAAGTACCTTATGAGCAAAAAGGAGGCGAAGCCAAGGCTTATCCGATGGATCCTGCTTTTACAATAATTTAATTTGGAAACTAAAGACAAGAAGGGAAGCGAGAATATCGTAGCCTATCATTTAAGTCGCATTCCTATTTCTACAGTTGGCCCGCCTATTAACGATAAGTTCCAGAAAGAACATTTGATGTTGGCGCAGAAAGTGGTTCCATGGTTTGCAGACATGGTAAATTACTTGGTCACAGGTAAATTATCATTAAACTTGCCTAGATATGAAATTAATCGACTAAAGCGGGAGTCCCAATATTATATTTGGGATGATCCTTATTTATGGAATCACTGTTTGGATCAGGTAATTAGGCGATGTGTCGCTGAGGAAGAGGTAAATTATATCCTAGACTTTTGCCATTCTTATTAATGTGGTGGTCACTTTGGACCAAAGCGATCTGCCCATAAAATTTTGGAATGTGGTTTCTTTTGGCCTACTATATTCCGTGACATTTACTTATATTGTAAATCATGTGATAAGTGTCAACGTGTAGGGAATTTAAGCCGAATGAATGAATTACCTCAAAATCCGATTCACGTCTGTGAGATTTTTGATGTGTGGGGAATCGATTACATTGGTCCATTTACTTCTTCATTTGGAAATTTTTATATCATTCTTGCAGTTGATTATGTTTCTAAATGGGTGGAAGCTAATGCTACCTGAGATAATGATGCTAGAACCACTGTTAATTTTTTTGAAAAAATTTATATTTTCCAGGTTTGGCACACCATGAGCGATAATTAGCAATTGAAGAACTCATTTCATCAACAAGGTAATTGACGCGCTCATGAAAAAGTTCGGAGTAACTCAAAGAATTACCACTGCTTACCATCTACAGACCAACGGACGAGCGGAAGTGTCAAACTGCGAGATTATAGAAATTCTTGAAAATTTGTAAAATCAGATCGTAAAGATTGGAGTCTCAACCTGTCCGACGCATTGTGGGCATATCGAACGGCTTATAAAGGTCCCATTGGGATGTCGCCGTATAGACTCGTTTTCGGTAAGACATGCCATTTGCATGTTGAATTGGAGCATCGAGCCTATTGGGCAGTTAAGCAATGTAACATGGAGATGAAAGCATTCGGAGAAGTGCGGAAGCTACATATTCAAGAATTAGAGGAAATCTGACGAAACACTTACAATAGCACTCAAATATTTAAAAAGAAGATGAAAGAATTCCAAGATCGAAGAATATCCTTTAAATCATTTACAATTAACCACAAGGTTTTGTTGTTTAATTCAAAACTTAAACTTTTTGCAGGCAAACTTCGATCGAAATGGCTCGGCCTATTTACGGTGACTTAGATTTTTCCTCATGGTGCAGTGGAGATAGAAGACAATTTTGGAGCTCGATTTAAAGTAAACGGCCAAAGGTTGAAGCCGTATTATGAGAACGCTCCGGTAGGATTAACCGAGGAGATCAAATTAGAAGAACCTACACTTTAAAATCGGCTCGTCAAGCTAACGACGTTAAATAAGTGTTGGATGGGAGGCAACCCATTTTTAATTTATTTTGTTTATTTCTTTTCGTTACAAATTTTCTTAATTTATTTTCTTTTTATTTTATTCTATTTTTGCATTTAATTGTCTGCTATCCCCTGTTGATGATCGTATTTTTCATCGACTATGTACAGGTTTTGCAAGCATGGATCACGTTAGCACTTCTCTTGTAAATACGGTGCATTTTAGCTGGCCCCGAACCACTCCAATTTAAAACCCAGCCGGTCAACTATTTTAAACCCAATGCCATCTCTTTTTAAGATTCTGTGGGCCGCAAGGATGATGACTTACCATGTGACCTTCTAAACCTAAAAAAAACCATTTATCCTTTATCCATTTTAAATTTTAATTCTCCCCCATGGACCCCACACTTTATTTATAAATCAAATCCCCTTTTCCAAGAAAAATTCTTTTTCATTCTCACATTCCCCCCGTGATTAAAACAAAACAAAAACCTAGCATTCCCCTCTTTTATTCATCTATACATCTCCCTTAACCTTCTTTCACATTATAACACAAGAATCATGGTAACGGCGATCGGGTAATCCATCACGCCCTCCGAATCACGTCGGTGGTAGCCGTCGTCGTTTCACGGTGCCTCTGATGGTCGACATCCCGAGCAGCTCAGACTCGCTGCCACAGCCCGTCTCCATGCCTCAAACAGTCGCACGCTCGCTCACCACCCCCGAGCCGACACCAACTCCGTTCGACTTTATGATGCCACTAGAACCAAGCCCATTGGCCGACATTAATCGGGGAGTATTTTCACCCTCTCTCTTTTGCATTTTATTTTCCATAATGGGACATTATGATTAAGTGAGGGGTTGGAATTAGAAATTAAAATTGACTCTCACTTATGATTTGCAATTGAAATTGAGTTGTTTCTTGATTAGAATTGTTGATAACCTTGGTTGCTAGTCTTTTGTTTGATTTAATTTCTTTGTATTTCTTTGTGATTCAATCTTGTTCTTGTTGAATTTAGGATGCACGATAGCATGGCATGACTAATTTATGTAAATTTTTCTTGGTCGTTTCATGAATTTATTGATTGAATTGAATGCATGACTTAGTTCAATAGACCTTTCGTGTGAGTTTTGAGCTTAATGAGAATATATTTTTATTCTTGCTCTTTGTTTCAATTGAGTGTGCCAAACTAATTGATTGCGTTCTAGAACTTGTAACTCGATGCTTGTTGAGACTACACATTTTGATTATGATGCTTTAATATGATAGAGGCATTAGGATTAAACCAATTTTTCTTTCCGAACAAAATAGCCTACCCTTTTATTTATTTTCCACTTAGTGAACCATTTTTGAGCCTTTAATCCTTTTCTTTGTTTACCGTATCATTAACCCAAGCTTATTTTACCTTTTGTTTTTCCTTCAATTATTTTTGTCACCCTTTTTCAGGACAAGTTGAGGTTAATCCGAAAAAGAAGAAGAAGAAGAAGAAAAAGTCAGATTTGAATCAGTTCGACAAAACATAGTGCAGTGCAGAAAAACTATGCAGAAAAAAAAAACACTGTACAGAAAAATAAATCAATGCAGTTTGGTTCAAACAGTGCAGAAAAATACAACGCAGAAAAATTGTAGAACTATGCAGTGCAGTTCGAATATACTGTCATGTTCGAACAATGAAAAAAAAGAACAAAAAAACTGTTCGAATGAAAAAAAATGAATAAACGATGATTGTTTGGTTTCTCTCTTCGAATAAATTCTTTGAAATAACTTTACTTGTCTTGACTTTTTAAACCCCATTTTTCAGCCTTTTATCCTACTCGAACCTTAACCCCGTTACAACCCATTTTAAAGTCTTCTTGATTTTTGCATCATTTTCATATTAAGTAGTGGAGATTAGATCTAGTTACAAGCCTACGGTAATGAGTTGATTAGTTTAGGCTTGAGTGATTCTCTCACTCGAAATACTTTAGCGAAATAAGTGAACCAATGTGAGGAGCTAAGTCTTGTATTCTTTGAAATTGGTAGAAGATTGAAATGCTTTGTCGATTTACACTTAACTGATTATGCCATGATTGATTGATCTTGAATTTCAACATTTACTTGATTTAGTTTACTTTAGAAATCTTAGAAATTCTATGAAATTGGAGTTGGCAACTTAAGGTTTTTAGCATGATAATTGAGAAATGCTTGATGACAAGCATTGATTAAGTGCGGGGGAATTTGATTAGTGCTTAAATTATGCATTATTCTATCTCTAATTACTCATTGATTGGTTGTTTTAAGTTGCTAATATGGGCGTTTTTGTTCATTTTCAATGCAGGACAGTAGATTCCAGGAGTGTTGCTTAAACTGATGAAACTGTGCAATTTTTGATTTTCTGGATTCATGGCTGGATTAGTGGGCATGAAAGTCTGACTAGACGCCACGTCGCAGCTTCTATAAGACGCCACATCAGCAGCAAGCAATAGCTTATCAGCCGCATATCAGATAACCTATCAGCCGTCATTTAAATTCAAACTTTGGAATTATCTTTTGTAATTAATTTAAATAATTTGGGATTTATCTCTTATCTCTTTAGGGTTATTTTTAGGCTTTTAGGCTGCTATAAATACCCTATTTGGGCAAACTCAAAAATCATTCTCATTCTTAGTTTTGTTTCTACTTTTAGCGTTTTATAAAATTCTTTCTTTTCTTAGTTCTTGCTTTAAGCTTTTTAATTATTTTTCTTTTATAATGCTAAGTATGATTTTTACCATAATCATACTTAGCTAAGTTTTCCATAGCCAAGGGCTAAAGCAATGACTCGATTCTAACGTGAGGATTGAAAAAGCACTTAAAACAATTTCAGGTATCTCTCTTATTTTTCTAAACTTAATTTCAAAATCAAAATGATTTCAAAACCAAAGATTAACATTGGTCGGGATGTTGTTTTGGTTAAATGTGTGGGAGGAAGGACTGGCTATTGAAGCACATTTGACTTCCTAGGAACACACTTAGCAAAATTGTTTGCTAAGAGGAAACTGAGATCGGAATCAGTTATTATTGAAACAATATAGTCCGAGTCGGCTTACTTATACATTTTTTATCTACAACATTGCTGTTGATTAGATCAATTTCCAAAATCGATATCAAAGATGGCACTTGGGTATTCGGTATACAAGGCACAGTCACAAGGATTGATCCTTGTAGGCAAGTAACTGACGTGAATCCTGAAGTGAAAAATCCTTTTTCCGATGATTTGAGGAAACTGAGTCAAAGCAAGAGCCTGAGGCTAATCTTTACCATATTGAATCCACTTCTTAATCTTCTTTACAATCTCTTATTATTTTTACTTAATTCCATAAATCCCCACCATACTTAAATATTATTCAACTCTCTTCTTGGCTCACCGATTGAACAAACATAAATCGGGAAGTTCTCTTAGTCCCTGTGGAATCGACCCTTACTTCTCTTTTACTATGTTTGAATTCCTTTATTTATTATTTGAGAATAAGGAATTATTTTAACGCGAAAACGACGTGTGTCATTCGATATTCTTGTTTCTATTATAAACAGGACTCATTTTAGGTTCATAGTGTCATACCCCCATTAGCAATTCTTTCATTTATTGTGTTTGTCACTAAAGCATTATATGTTAGGTTTATGTATTTTACTGGAGGTGATGGCAACTGTCTATAGACTTCATTGTGTACATCCTAGAGGATTGATCATTGTTTTTAGGTTTTTCTTGTCGACAAACAATGGTATTTGAAGGGCTTTTATTAGCCAATTTGTGGGGATAAACAACAACAAACATAGTATTTAGCAAAACCTTGTTTCCTTGGTAGGAAGATACATTGTATGTTTGTTGTTGTTTGGAACTACATTAGGAGACCAAGGTTGAAGATTCTAGATGGTGTTTAGTCTTTGGCACTACATCGGGAGCCAACATCGAGGAGTGCTGCTTTTTTATCAAGCTTGTTCGTGTTAACAAACAAAGGTATTTGAAAGGGAATGAGTAGACATTTTGAAAGGGTTTCTTTTTTTAGTTGTGGTCGTGTTCAATTGCAGGCACCGTGACAGAGTACAAGCAGCACCAGATGATAGCCTTTGAAATTTCTTGTTTCATGTGCAACCTGGTACTATAGGGAAAGAATCTTTTGTCTTACTTTAAAGGGTTAAATGTTTCGTAGTTTGAAATGTTTTAATTTTGTTAGATGAAATCCTTAAGAATCTAATTACAATATTGGTGTCTAAAATGTTATTATTCTGTTAGTTGAAAGCTGCAAGAATGTTTTGCCCCCTTAAAGGCTGGAAGTTTTAAGGGTATTTTCTTATTTTGTTGTGAATCGAGTATTCATAGTTACAAATCGTGGGTTGATTGTGGAGAAAACTATACCAGACCACGGCTAAATTGAAAAAAAATTACCATTATTACTTTACTGTACAAAATTACGGTGATGAAAAATAAATGTGCTTCAATTTCATCCATAAGCAAGAATCTTGTAAAACCTAAATGTCATCCCTAAACGTGATCAACTTTATAGTTTCTTCTCCCACTCTGTCTTTTCAATTGTAATACTAAACGGCCTCATGTCTGCATCAACAAAACATTAGGTCCAAAAACACGCCAGTTATAAATTAATTTGGCACGTCAATTCATATCAAAATACGCATGTTACCAATATAAACGAGTCTTTCTAGTTGTCAGTTTCCCTAAATTACTCTAGTCTTTTGGCTTTCCATCCATCCATGATCTTTTCCTTTTAAATGCAACGCAAATGCACAAGGAAATCTATCGGGCAACCTTGACTTCCCTATGCATCCTTCACTCATCTTCCCTTTCCTTACTGAGAAGTCATGGTCTGACGACTCATAGTAACATGTCGCAGCAACCAGCCTCCTCGAATGGTGAGGAACCCTAGTCTACTATTTTCTCATTCTCCTCCATTGTCTCCTGAATCGAATATGGCAACCTCTAGTGATACGACCAGATGGCTCCCCCAGCAGGTCCAAATCATGAAGGGACTGAGAAAACTTGATGAAGTAGGCACTTTGTCAGCTCAGGACTTTCTTTCATTTTGCCCTGTAAGAAATGGTCACACAACTACTTCAAAATATCTGTACATGGTCATATCTCAGCAGTTGGACATAGAAACACTCCAATAATGTATAACAACACCCTTGTTTTCAAAGCATCCCTTTCAAAACCACCAGACACTATATCTTGCTTGATTTCTGTATAACTTAAAAATGTGCTGAGGCTATACTTTGCACTGAGTTCTCTACCATTCGCACTCAAAAGCACTTCATGAACATCAACACCCTCATTCTTGCTTGTTACCTTCGCAATGGAGACAACTGCACAGGTTCAGTTGAAGACATAAGTTAAGGTTTCAATCATTTACACTGACTGAAATGTTTTTCTTAGCTTCAGAGGTTTCTCCAGGTTTTCGATCGGGAAATAAAGGTTTGATTCTCATTCCAGAGAAGCCGGAGGGCTTTAAGAGGACCTACAAAAAAACTGGAAATATGAATCGTTAAACCGAACATATTATCATCTTGTACTTCAGGTTGCAAAACTCGTAGATGAATTTTGATACTCTGCGATTGCCCTAATATATTATCTACTGCTTTCACTTTTATGGTTTATACGTCTACTTTTTACTATCCAATATACCATACTCTAGATTTTGGTACTTATACGTATGTTCCGATACATATTATACATACATGTATTGTTAAAGGCACTTAAAACATTTCTAGTTTACACCTTTGCTACAGGTTCCGAAACATGTACAAAAGTTCTGATATCAAGAGAAAAACGTCAACTGTTACGCGTTAACCCTTAAAAGTCACTTTCACATCAGACTGTTTCGTTACCCTATATCTAATTCCGAAATATCTTCTTCTAACTTTACTTGTTACATACTTCACTAACAATTTTAGTTTAACCTATTAACTACCGATTCCGATACATACTTCATAGTTCCAAAACATATGCGTTATTTTATCTTTTTACGTTGCAACACAAATTTTGTCTTCATACAGTTGCGAAACTTCTTACTACGTTTGATACTTACCGACAATGACCTTTTCCCGTTTCTGTGTGTTTTTTATGGGAATCTAAATCTAACACTCAAAATTATAAGTTTTCCCACCCAACGGCTCTAATATCCCACCGTTTATTAGCCGTACACTAACTTGTCGTTCTTTAGACTCTCCTCGGGTCCAAGCCTAAACTGAATTTTTATTTTTAAACTAGGTTCGACCAAACTCAGACCATGGACAACTATATTCCAAATAAAAATATATTGGTATATATGGATTATACCAGCAATATGTGCACTTATGTTTAAACATTGTTTAATATATTAATGAATTAATTAAAATATGTAAAATGTATAAACTTTAGATAGAGTCTAACTGAAATAGTTCTATTAACTTTCATGTCCATATCTTTAAATTTAATATTACAAGTTAATATTATTTTGAAGAATACGTGTAGTGGTCCCAATGGTAAAGGATCATGGGCGAAGCCATATGGGGCTAGCAAGGGCTAGGCCCTCGCGGTTCACTCTTACGGTCCATTCTTTTTTTAATTTGGCCCCCGAAAAATTTTAAATTATAATTTATTTTTTATTTTAATATTATAGAGTGTATTTTATTTTAGTGGTAAAGTGTGTACAAAAAATTAAGTTTGTTTTACTTGAAGTTAGTGAATCAAATTTTATTGATGACGTTTTTCAGTCTTTTATTCCTTTTAGGTTTAGGTATAAAAAGCCCTTAAACTTATGAAAAAAATCAATTAAGCCCTTAATTTTTTTTTGCACTCAATTAAGCTCTTGAACAAAAAAAATTAATTAATTAAGCCCTTTGATCATTAAATCTTGACAATTTTTTCTTTAGATATTACTGCACATGATACACTACAGTTCTATCATGTTCATTTAGAGATTTCTTTTAAAAATAATTTTTATATTTATGAGTTTTTTAAAAAATTTAGAACTTTTAAATAATTTTTAAATAAAATATTTTTTTGAAAATGTCAAGCCGAGACAATGTGACACAACGCACTGCACCAACATATCCAAAAAACTGTCAAGGGCTTAATTAATTTTTTTAAAAAAAGTTCAAAGACTTTTTATACCCTTAAACGTTTTTTTTAATTTTCGGCCCCTTTGACTTTTAATCCATGGCTTCACCCCTGTAAAGGATGATATACTTCATCCTGGTGACCCAGGTTCGAGTACCATGTGCACACGGTGTGTGTGCGTTATTAAAGGGCTAAGAAAATTGAACAGATACTACTTTATAATCACAACAACACATTCAAAAAAATAGTCATTTTGGTATTATTATCGTAACAGATAATTTTACATTTTATGAACCAAAAACGTCCTAATGATAAAAGTTGGGACATTAAAGCTCTAACTTTTGAATATTCAAATTTGAGTCTTACTTATTTGTAACACCCAAATTCTTTAAGATAAACTTTTCAAAGTTTAGTGTTGCACAACTACTCTACCATATTATATGAAACAAATGAACATATACAAATTAATCATAACTTAAGAGATAAATAATTATTGCATCAATCCTAAAGTTTTATTCTAGCATATCAACAATGAGCAAGTCAAACATATAACAAATATGTATTTAGGCTTAGAGTTAATATACCGAGGGTGTTTGGTAAACATTTTTTTCGTAAGTTAATTTAACTGATGTAGAGTACTCGACCCGCAACAGATAAAGGAATCACATAGTTTGGGCTCCTAGAATATGGCGCCCTTGGGGCTTTCTATTTGATTATATCGAAAGGCCCAGCAAATTGAGATTTCTCTATTAGGCCAGGTCCTTTCGGGGCAAGTAGATCATTTATGATGAAAAGGATTAAGTGTATGTTATTTTTTCTTAAGTTAATTTAATTTAAGAAAATAAAAATTCAAGGATAAAAAACAAATAAAAATCTAAAAACTAAAATGATTTCTTCCGAAAAGTTTACATGCAAAAATATCATTTGGCCATCCTCCCACCAGATCCATCTAAAAATATTAGATATTTTTATGTTACAATAATTTTTACAATATTAAAATTTAAAAAAAATCTAAAAATAAGAGTATCTTGATAATCTTTTAGGGCAGGCTGTGTGGTTTGATAAAAATTGGACCCAATCAAAATATTTAAAATATTATTTTTTAAAAAATAGATAAAATAATTGATGTAAATTTAACATGTGTACTACTTTTTGTCATTAAATTAGTTTAATAGAAACTTGAGGAGACAAAAAAATAGAATCAAAATAATTTTCTGAAATTTTCAAATAAAAAAATATCATTAGGCTAAGAGAATTATCTCTCTCCCCCATATCGATCTCAAAATATTAAATATTTTTATGTTACATTAACATTTTTCTGCCACCATATTATATTAACTTTTAGAATATTAAAATTTTATAAAATTTGAAAAATCTAAAAATAGGAGTATCTTTGATAAACTTTTTGGCCGGCGGTCTGTGTGCCTATGGTTTGATAAAAAAAAAAAGAATCAACTTGTAGGATTGGATTGTAACCAACCCTTCGAGTTTGGATTATTTTATTATTTTTAATCAAATAAAAAAATATATTTTATGATAAGTTAATTAAATGATTTAAAACAGTTAATTTACCAAAACCCTAGTTGCAAGCTAAATTCATTAATAAGAATAGGCTCCTAACTAAACATATATTTGCATAATCAATGAGACGATTCATTGAATTTTTTTGTCAGTGGCCATTTAAATGGATCGTTAAGCTATTGCCTATGTAGTTTAGTCAAATATGGCTTTTAATGTACAAATTGCCTAATAATATATATTTGGAGTGGACAGAGCTGGTGGGATGAAAGCAATGTTTTGTTTTACTTTGGCTAAAATACGTAAATTATCATTGAATTGTGCTCTCTAATCTATTTTGATCACTAAAATTTTAAAATATTTAATTTACTCGCTGATCTTTATACATTGATTTTTTCACCACTCCTCCGTTAACTGTTTAACATAGTTTGTGACGTGAAACAAAAAAAATAATAAAAATCGATGGGTAAAATACGTAAATCATCACTAAACTTTATTTTCTAGCCTATTTTGGTCATTGAACTTTACTCTTTAGCCTATTTTAGTCACTGAAGCTTCACATCGTATGGTCTACGTTATAACAGTGTTAGAGGGTTAACGGAGGAGTGATAAAAAATTCAATGTATAAAATTCAGTAAGTAAATTAAAAGTTTTAAAATTTTGATGATCAAAATAGGTCAGAGAACAAAGTTCATTGATGATTTACGTATTTTACCCTTGTTCTTTTATGACAAAATGGAGGAGTCAGAAGTCGGTGATTGATCGATAATGCTGATTAACAATAAATAGTAAGTCATTTTCTAACAATTTCAATGTTGTTATTTCCAGATTATAAATAATTCGAGTTCAAATATTTTGTCTGTACGGTGTATGTCATTATTAAAAGACTAAAATTAATGAAAAAATATTATTTTATAGTCTCACCAGAATGTGAAAAAAAGAGTAAATTTGAGAATAATGTGATAATGCATTAAATAATACTCACAATCAAATTGTTTCTCCTTCGACTTAACTCTTTATTGTTATTAGATTGAGTTGCATCGTGTACCCAAACCTTTATTTTAAATTGGTCTTTAAACTTTTAATTATTTCAATTTTGTCCTTAAACTAACAATTTTCATTCTAAATTAGTTTCCTAACCTTTTAGTGTTTCGGTTTCATCTTCAAACTACGACATTCATTTTAAATTAGTCTCAAACTTTTGAACATTTCAATTTTATCCTCGAATTATCGTTTATACAACATTGTATTATTATATAATACGCATAAGTGTTTACATGACAATTAATTTTTTATACGATTTTATCAACATGAGATTTAATTAGCATGTGTTGATAATTTAGGGATGAAATTAAAATGTTTAAAAGCTTAGGGACTAATTTAAATAATAGTCATAGTTTAGGGATGAAATTGAAATATTTAAAAGTTTGAAAACCAATCAAAAACGATGATCATAATTTGAGAATAAAATTAGAATGTTAAAAGTTTAAATATTAATTTAGGATGAAGTCGTAGTCTAAAGACGTGTAGTGCAATTAACTCTATTAAATTTTGTTATGCTTTTATATTTTAATAATGAAATAACAATCGTCAACACAACTTGGAGAGAGTGGTTAAAGACTCCTATTGACATCCATCCCTTACCCTAGGTCCTGGTTCCTAGTCCCAATAGGAATAATTCCTCTTTCCCCCTCCCTTAGTAGAAATTGTAAAAAAAAAAACAATGAAATAACAATCGGTTACCCCTTAATCAAACAAAATAAAAAGGTGGATTACCAAATTTAGGATTCCTATGCTTCAAAATCATACTTATATTAAGCAATCACATTTGACCAGTTGACCAAACTGCTCATTTTTGTTCTTTCTTATTCTTTTAGGTCATGAGTTCTAGACCCACTAGGAGCATCTTTTCCATCTCCTATAATCTTTTCTTTCCCTCCTCTTTAGGTAGAATTATAATTAAAATTTATCAGAAAAATAATAATCATACTAATATTTTTACATGTTAATAAATTTCTTCCGATGGATCTTCACCTACCACTACCCGAATATAGGATTCTTTTTGTTTTTGTATAACCACTAACATCTAATTTATTGATCGACTAAAGTGGATATAATATTTTAGAGACTTGCTATATAAACTATCCTCTCAACCTAATTTGTTCCGTTCATAACATTAATATTCGAATCTTTAACGCTATCTAAGAAATCTAATGGTTCATTTCGCTAGATCAAAAGATTGATGGTGGTAGATTCCCCTCGTTTTTAATTTACGATAAAGAGTTAAAATAGGCAAGGCTTCAGCATTCAATCAGTTTCATTGAAGTAGTTGAGCTCCCTTGTTTCTATTGTCTTTCAATTCGGTACTAATTCGACAGGCGATACTTTTATAGGTAATTATTTGATGCATTATTAGAGGAGAAATTTTTTTATAAGTGAGTTTTTAAAGTTGTCACGTGCCTTTTTTAGGGACTCTAAATCCTAAAAATCTAAATTTTAAGACAAAAAATTTAGCCCCAAACCTTAAGACCTAACTACAATCACTAAACTCGTAGTTCTAAACACTAAACCCTACAAACTAAGCACTTATGATAAACAAGTTTTTTCACCACCAGTACATAAAATGTTTCGCTTTTTATATTGTCTTTCAATTTACTTGATGTAACTTCAATCAGAATAGCAAGAGGCAACCTCGTCGAACTTAGCCTTTCCAAAAACAATGTTCTCATGGAAGAGTTTGAGCTGCAAGCATGGGCGGAGCCACACCCACAATTAGGATGTCTGTTGATACTCCACAATTAGGATATCTGTTGATACTTAATTGTTTTGAAAATTGTATTTTTTTCTATATAATTTGTATATAAAAATTTAAAAAATATATAATCGACATCTCTCTATAAATAAATTATACACTTTATAAATAATTAACTCTTCTTAAATTTTATTTTAAAAAATAACACTCCTTAAATAAATTTCTAACTCCACCCCTAGTTGTGAGAGACTGGAGTCTCTGGTGATGGCAGAGATGACATGACCTTTTAGTTGCAACAATAGCGGATATGGACAACAATGAATCAAGACGAGAAGAACGAAGTCTTTAATTACAACGATAGAGACGTGCTTAATTGCAGCAATGGAGAGGCAACCACGGTCTTCTTTGTTCGTGAGAGACAATGGTCTTTTACCGGCTAAATTAAACGACGTTGGAGCATGACAGTTTATCGGTTCATTGTCGAATGCTTGAATCATTGTCAACTTTAAAATTGAACAAATCAAGTTATAGACAATAAATTTTAATTTAATATTTTGTATTCTTTATACTCGTAAATATTAAATAAAATACTTATTTAGAAAATATAGCAATTACTTAGAGATGGAATCAAACATTTAAATTATGGGTCACATTATAAGATTAAAATATCTAAAAAATCATATAAAATTAATGCAGAATATTGTCTCCATTATTTTGATGATAATCTGTAATATTAATTCTTAATTCTAGATCAATTGAAAGTTTTCAAAATTAAACTCAATTCGACTCTCTTTATTCTTTTTTTGAATTAATTGGTATCATTTTAGGTATTCATTTTACTGTTCTTTCTCTACTTGATAAGTAGACTTTCTTTTAAAATATCTATCTATTCATGTCAAACCTTTGTAAAAATAAATAAATCTAAGCCTTAAATATAAAAGTAATTATGGAACCAACATACATTTACTATTTTTCTTACAAAAATACACTAGCAACAACAATTTTAAAAAGTATTTTCTAAAAATTAATAAATGTAACCTAAGGGAAAAAAAAGAATTTTTAAAAGATTGTGAAGCAATTGAACCCAACAAGTGTCACAGTGAAAAAACATATAATATTCATCTGATGAGATATGGGTTCAAACACTCTATCTATAAGGTGTATGCACTATGAACAGATACTAAATTATAACCACTTTTAAACTATTTAAAAAAAAATATGAAACCACTTAAAAATATTACTATAATATACAATAATTTAAAAAGTATGGAATCAAATTGTTGTTTATATTATATAAAAAATTTATGTAAAATAATTTTTTGTTTTAAAAATTGTCAGATCCAAGGTGGAGCCGCCCGAGGCTTTATTGGTAAAGTTGACTTTATTTTTTACTGTCAAATCCAACTAATGGGGCAAAATCGGGGATAATCCATTCTAAAATTTTATTTTGAAATATAAGGCACCCTCACTAATATTTTAGAATCTATGTCAATATCTATAATGGCCGTTGGAACCACGCGTCCACGATATTTACACATGGCGTTGTGTATTGAATATCCATTTTTTTGGATAAGGTTGGCCTTGGCTGCGCCAAGTCAGCGCAAGGCTGCAAGCTATTGTGGCAGCTTTAAACATTGGTAGCAGGACGCCACCTAGAGGTGGCGTTGTCATGTACGTGAAAGTTGGTCATGTATGATTTTATTTTATTTTTGTAAATGTTGTATATATATAGGATATAGAGAAGAAGATGAGTGAGTTTGAGTTGAAAATTTAAGTGATTTTTTTTTGAAGATATATTCGAAGAGTTGAAGATTATTGAAATAAATTTGTTTGTAGATCTTCTCGGTTTCTCAGAAGTTAGTAAGTAATTTATTTTTTAATTAATCTGTTATTTTTTTTAGTTAGAGGGGTTTGTAGATTTTTTGTGTGATTGAAGATATATTCGGATGATAATTACTTTTTATCGTTGAAGGATTTAGAGCACATTTACACGGTTTCTCGTCTAATCCGGTAAGTTTTTGTATTGTTTAAATTTCAATTAGTTTATTATTTCTTTAATAGTTAATGTTGTTGTTCTATATATATATATATATATATATATGTAGTTTTTGTATTTACAAATTTAATAAAAAATTAATATGTTCTTATGACTGTTTTTTTTTACTTTGTAGATAAAATGAGCTCATCAACATATTGTGACATTGAAAACATAGTTGGTCGTTGGGGCGAATTGCTTGATGATTTCAATGAGGATGAAGAAAATATTGTGCCTATTACGGAAGATGATGACGTTCATTTACTCGATGCTGATGATGCTGAGGCTGTTATGATATATGCGACTGAGGGTAATGGTCTGGATGTTGAAGATGATGTTTGGACCGCGGCTGTCGCTAGGCTTGGGTTGGAAAATGAGCAGCTTGTTTGGGGTTATGTTGAACTAGAGACCGAGCAACCGGAACCTAATTATCCAGCTTATAAACCTCCAGCCTACATGTATGAGGTGGACTATACTGTAATGCGAGATCTGGAACATGAAGCTCGCGTATTTGGTTCTTCATCATCTTCTAACTATGGGGAATTGATATTGAAGGCTCAATTCGAGACAAAAAAAAGATGCACAACTGGCAGTTAAGGAGTATTGCATCAAACGCCATACGAGATCATGTGTTGCTGAGTCTAGTACGTAAACCTATTGCATAAGGTGTACTAATTAGAAGAGCAAATGTCCTTGGTGGGTAAGAATTTTATACAAGCAGAAGAATCAGATGTGGAAGGTGACACGGTTCATTGAGCAACACACATGTTCAAATATATCATTATCACAGGACCACATTAATTTAGACTTTGATCTAATATGTGCCTACACTAGGTTATTGGTTGAAAAGGAACCAAAGATTTCGATTGCAGTGTTAGTAGCATCCATCTGAAATCATCTTGGATATATTCTATCTTATTACAAGGCATGAATGACAAAGCAAAAGGTGATGGTGTAGATGTATGGTGATTGGGATAAATTATATAATGAGCTATCAGCTCTTTTACGAGCAATGCAAATATTCATCCCAAGAACCATGGTAGAATACGAAACCAAAACTTACATGCAACTTACAAGGTGAACTAATTTCTAGTAAAAGTATATTTAATAAGTTATTCTGGGTGTTCAATACATGCATTGAAGGGTTCCCATTCTGCAAACGCATGATTCAAATGGATGGTACATGGCTGTATAGAAAGTATGGTCATATATTACTTGTGGTTGTTGTACAAGATGAAGACAACGGATGGATGAGAATTCTTTATGAAGCATTTACGCAACCATATAGTAAAAGAAGACGGGGTTTGTATGATTTCTGATAAAGAGACTGCGCTCTTATTAGTAATTAACAGACCAGAAAGTTTATGGGCTCCTCTGTATGCTTATCTAGCATATTATGTACGACATATTACGGCAAATGCGAAGACTAGTTTCAGAAACAATAATATCCGGAGAGAGATTTTAGGCTCAGGTAAATTGTTACTCGTTGTTTATAAAAAAAATTAATTTATTTATGATGTTTTCTTATTTGATTTAACTAACTCTTTTTTAAATAGGTTATGAACTAGTTCAACCAAAATTCGACGCAAGGATAAGAAGGTTGAAGCGGTACGAAAGACGTGTATTTAAGTTTGCAAATGACATCCCCAAGGAAATATGGTTACAAGCCTATGATGAAGGGCGACGTTATAGCCATATGACAACAAACTTTGTTGAGGTTATAAACTTGGTGCTTAAAGGAACACGCTATCTCCTAATTGCAAGTATTGTGTGGGAGACTTACTTCAAATTAGGTAAAGTTTGGTCCGACAAAGGGCAAGAAGTTAATGCCCAGATAAATAGTAGACAAAATTGGTCTCAAACCTTGCAGGATAGAATGATCGCTCTTTAAGCGGATGCAACCGTTATAAGAGTCAAAACATTAGACCCAAGTGGTGCAGAATTTACTGTCGAAGCTATGGTCTGAGGTGAGCAAAGAATGTTTGGTCTAAACTTTCATCGGAGATGGTGTGATTGTGGTCAATTTCAAGCATTTAGATACTCTTGTTCTCACACACACATCGCATGTATGCATATTCATATAGACCCTTATAGGTTTGCATATCCATGTTATAACCAGCAGACTATGGCAAATATATACAGAATTCAGTTCAACACGATCTCGAACCAAGATTATTGGCCGGTAGAGCCAATATTAGAAGAATGGTTACCAAATCTAGAGCTTTGTAGAAAGCTGAAGGGTCGACTAGCGTCCGCTCGCATTCATACGAATGTGGATGATCCCGATGAAAGAGATGGGGAGTTCAAGTTAAGCATTGTATGCTTTGTAGGGGACTAGGTCACACCAAAAACAAGTGTCCCAACAAATCCAATAATGCCAACTATCGTGTTGGACCATCAACCGAAATTTTTTGTTAATATAAATTCTGCATGTAGACTTAATATGACGAAATTGGTACAATAAATACAATTTTTCCCGTTATTTACCCCTACCATCTCTTTAATAATAATTTAATATTCAAAATTAATACTCATATACAATTTAAAATATTTTTTAATACCCAATACCACAAATATTATTAATTGGAATCGATATTTTTAATTCATGCGCCAATTCCATGCACGGCAACCCACCCATTCCATGCACATGCACTGCCACAATTTAAATACCCTTAGGTTAGCATGAGCCAACCGGGAAGTTCTAGGGTGAGACGCCTTAAAATGAGGCTAAAAAGAGGCACAACCGAAATTTTTACAAGAATTATAAGAATTTCAGTATCGACTTTTCGGTATATACCGAATTTCTTACAAAAAGTGTAAAAATTTCGAAAGTGTAAGAATTTCGGTATATACCGAAAAGTCGATACTGAAATTCTTACAATTTTTGTAAGAATTTCGGCTGTGCCTCTTTTTAGCCTCATTTTAAGGCGTCTCACGTTAGAAAAACTCTGAGCCAACCAATCTCATGCACTGCCACGATTTTTCTTTTTGAAATTGGCGCATGCATACGACATTTTTTTAATTTCAATTACAATTTTTTTAATTTCAATTAGAAAAATATATTGAAATTGAAATTCAAATTTGAATTTGAATTCAAATTTGAATTCGAATTTGAAGGATTTTTATTTTTAAAATTCTAATATATTATATATTAAATCGAATTTAAATATCGAAATTAAATCAAAATAACAAAGAATTAGATGTAATGTAAATAAAAATTGGATTAATTAAATTGAAATACTAAATAATCCAAAAACCAAAACAAACAGACAATGTTTTCAAATTAAAAATATATTACAAATAAATAAAATTTACTTATTTCCTATTTCTGTCTCCTCCTCAATAATCCATGTCGGTGTAAGGATGATGTTTGATCGTACCGTCTAGGGGGTTGAACCATTCTTCGTGGTTGATCAAGAGTCTGCTCATTGTGGAAAAATTGATCATCCATCATTTTCATATAAGGTGATGTACCATACATATCTTCCAGATGAAATGATAAGCTGCTAATGGTAGTATTCGACAACAAAGATGTCACACTACCAACACTCATGTCTTCCCCATATACGGATGTTCGAGGATACTGAAATTGTGGTATGTATCCTCCATTATCATTGTAAGCCATTTGAGAAGATGAGTTTTCACCGAATGGAAATTTGACTGGTGATTGTTCCGGAACATTACCAAATCTAAATGTTCGATGAAATGATGAGCTGTCTCCAAATGGTGGTTATTCTGAAACAATACCAAATGTTGGATACCCATGTCGTATTAGTTCTTCCCAATGATCATTTCTTATAGGTATTGTTGGAGATTGCACCGGAGAACACGAAGAATGCCAACTCGTAGAACAATACAAGTTTGGTTCGTCTGTTGGTTCTTGAGAGCTCTGACCAAACTTAGATGACATGTGTACGTGTTTTGAGCACTGCAGATCTTCAAGACATTTATTTGCAGCTTCGAGAGATATTAAGAATGATTTTCCATTTTTCAAAAACCACGAATAGTACTCTATATTAAATTCAAAATATCTGACCTTAATTGGACTCAAATTATCTGCCCACCGCGTATATCTTTCCTCCCACCGCGAAATGAAATTGACTTGCTTCACAGCCTAATTCTCATCGAATCTACCTCTATGAACAGTATGGATATGTTCAATAACAAGTGGAGCTCTAGGAATGGGTTGATGAAAGTTGAAATGTCGCAACACTCTATCAGCACAATGATACTCAAATAGAAAAAAGGGATCAAAGGCACAATTACACCCCAAAATGTTTTACATTTTGGGCTTGATGAAAGTTGAACTGCCGCAACACTCTATCAGCACAATGATACTCAGCAATAGAAAAAGGGATCAAAGGCACAATTGCACCCTAGAATGTTTTACATTCAAATACGTTTTCTGGTATGCAAGCCTTGATTGTTGAATTCGCGTACAGCAACCAAATAAACTGTAAACACAAATATTAATATACATACACAAACATATGCTTTAAAAAATACAAAGTCAAAAAATTATTTTAAAAATAATATTATGATACCTGATTTTTTTCCTATTGTTTGGATATTTAGTCTTATATCTCTAACATTGTTGTGCACCACTCTACATTTTTCAACTTATGTCTCCATCTGCAAAGATATTGAACTTATATTTCTAAGTCATTGCAGATAAATATTAGATCAATAAAATAGCTATATACAACTGTAATCACAATATTACCTTTTAGCAAGCGAAAACTGCATGGGTACGGGTGCTTCTACAATGGGCGTTAGATAAGGCAGCCTATACCACGCCCACGACTACAATAATATTTGACATCCACCCGTATCTGAATTCTTCGTCTTACCATTCATAATTGCAGCCTTGCACATTTCATGGTACAAGAATGCCAATATTACAGATCCTCAGCTATATTCACCAGCTTTGTTAAAAATCAGCCAACATCGACAGATATTGTGTGTGAAATAGATTACCAGATGTATCTGGCATTAATATCCCACCAATGATTTGCAGTATATATGCTCCAGCTATATACACAAGTTCTTGACGAGTAGGTCCCTTTGTTACAATGAATTTATTCTGCAACCATGAAATTCTCAGACGTAGACCGTTCACACATGCCTCAGGAGGAATTTTGCCGAGGTATTGCCTGCAAAACTCGAATACACTATAGTTGTTTTTTCCAACCAATAGATTCTCATTTATTGGGACACTAAGCTGTATAGATACATCTTATAGAGTTATTGTGCATTCGCCAAATGGAAAATGAAATGTGTAAGTCTCTAGTCTCCACCGTTCAATCAATCCAGTAATCAACTTGGGGACAATCTTAAGTCTACGGAGAAATGAAGCATTATAAAAATTGGCGAGCCGTAAGTAATAAACTATGCAGTCGGAAGGTTCCTTGATCTTCATTCTTCGACAACAGATGGTATGCTCCACACCTTGTAATTAATTTATTATAATAAACTATTTCGTTTTACACAACATAATAAATTTTAAATTACTTACTTGTTCTTTATGCATATGAGACGAAATGTGCTCATGGTCACGGTACAACAAAACTCCTCTAGATGTCATTTTCAAACAAATATGCAAAACAATTATCATTCGAATATATATACAACCAAAAAATATATTAACTTCAAAAAAATTCATCTATACAAATATATCTTCAAAAAATACAAAAACTTACCAGATTAGACGAGAAACCTTGTAAATGTGCTTTAAATCCTTCAACAATAAAAAGTAATTATCATTCGAATATATCTTCAATCACACAAAAAAATCTACAAACCCCTCTAATTTAAAAAAAACAATAGATTAATTAAAACACAAATTACTTACTAACTTCTGAGAAACCGAGAAGATCTACAAATAAATATACTTCAACAATCTTCAACTCTTCGAATATATCTTCAAAAAATATCACTCAAATTTTCAACTCAAACTCTCTCAATTTTATTCTCAACCCCTGTACACTCATCTTCTTCTATATATCATATATATATATAATATTTATAAAAAATAATAATAAAATCATACATGACATGGGTACTACAGGACAACACCACCTCTAGGTGGCGTCCTGCTACCAATGTTTAAAGCTGCCACGGCAGCTTGCAACGGTGCGCTGACTTAGCTCAGCCAAAGCCAGCCTTATCCAGAAAATAGATATTCAATGCATAACGTCATGTGTAAAAGGCGTGGTTCCAACGACCATTGTAAATATTGGTCTAGATTCCAAAATATTGGTGAGGGTGCCCTATATTCCAAAATAAAATTTTAGAATGGATTATCCCCAATTTTGCCAACTAATGGTCTTAGTAAAATAAAGTGTGATGTTCATTTTAAGAGATTCAAATTTAAATAAATTTATTTATAAGGTATTTGTTTTGTCAAAGGTTAAGAGAAAAAATGAAGACATACTACCTAACTATCAAAAAAAAAATTGTGCCACCCATACGTTAAGATTATATATTTATACTCCGTCCAAATTTAGATTTGTTTTAGTTTAATTATAATTGCATGATTATTGTATCCGAAGGATAAATTACACAAATCATCACTTCTATTTTAGTTACTTAAATTTAAAAAAATTTAATTTAATAACTGAACTTTATACACTATTTTTTTTCACTCATTTGTTTTCTTAATAACAACGGCCTAATACAACTTATTTTAGTAACATTTAGTGATGATATGACTTTTTTATTGATATTTAATAATGACATGTAGTATTTAAAATAAAAATATATATAATCTTTAAATTATAATTACAAATCTTAATCTCAAAACATAGACCACAAGTCCAAAACCCAAATCATAAATGACATCATTTTGCCTAAATGTGCGAGTTGGTCTGAGGTGCGGCAAGTCTAAGGTACGGTTAAAAGATAACAAGTTTCGAAACTTGTCCAAGCATTTAAAATGTTACATTTTGATGACATTTTAGGTTGAATTTTTTGTGTTTTTAACAAGTATCGATACTTAATTTTTTTATAACATTTTAAGTTTTAGGACAAGTATCAACGCTTACATAATAAGTTTTGATACTTGTCAAAAAATACGAAAAAACCAACCTAAAATGTTATCAAAAAGTCTAATATTTTAAGTTTTAAAACTTGTCGTCTATTAGCCGCACTCTAGTTTTGTTGTACATTCTCTCTAAACTTTCACCCACATCATCTCCTCGATGGGCATAACTCGACTTTTTTGGTGATGGGGCCATTAATTTGTAGGACTCATTGATATCGTATTGTAGCTAGGGGCGTTTATTCCTGGGTACCCTGTTTTCGGGTACCCAATTTTTTCGGGTACTACATATGTCGTCCCGTGTCCCGACCCGCTTTAACCGGGTACCAGCTATTCAGGTACCCGTGAAATTTGATTACCTAGAAAATCGAGTAACTAGTATCCGGTTCACATTTTTATTTATTTATTTTTAAATTTAAAAGTTTTAAAAAATCACATATTAAATGCATAAAATTTAAAAAGTTCATAATACATAATTCAAACACAAAAATTAGTAATTTGAAGTTAGCTTTAAGATGAAATATTTGGATATATATATTAAAGTTTATCACCAAAAAATATTAAAAATATTAATCTTATTTTTTTTCGAATCCCGGTATGGGAATATAATATCTCTATTTAATCAAAAATATATATTTAAAAATTTTAAAACTTAAAAATAAATAATACAAACATAGAAATAATTTGGAGATTTAAATTTAGTTTTAAATAAAAATAGTAAGAACCTAAAATAAAAAAATAATTTAAAACTAAAAAAATAAATATATTAAAAGTATCGGGCTGGGTACTCGGTTATCAAAAAATCAGCCCAGACCCAGCCCAACTATTGGAAAAAAAATTGGGTCAGATAACATTTTTAGAGAATTACTCGACTTTTTAAAGTTTGGATCATCGGGTTGAGTCAACCAGGTCGAGTATTTTTGAACACTCCTAATTATAGCCGCAATCAAAATAAAAAATGAATTTCCACATCCAAATCAAACACTCCACATTGTTTTCAAAACTTATAGCTTCTTTATCCGTACTTTTAGAATGAATTAACAAAAAAAATATTTTTGCACTCCACATTCCCAGACAATCAAACAATTTCAATTTTCCTTCGTTTTTGAACTTATGTCAATCTCAAACCATTAGTTCTCTTTTTCTATTATTTTCTAGGGAGAATGGAGAGTAAAAGATGACTACTTTAAAAAAAATATTATCAAACACATAATTAAGTCACATACAACATTATATGTATTTTAGTCTCCAAGTGACGACCCAAAATTATTATTTTACAAAATTAATTTGATCAAGCATAAACACAAAATTATTATTTTACAATTATTATGTTTTATTTTACAATTATTATGTTTTGAGCAATGAATTAAAAAAAATCCGAGCAGACAAATCCGGTTGAACAAAACTAAAAAAATATGATTCATCTTTATTTCGGTTTTGACTCATATTATAGGTCGCCATGGCCAATTGTATGACATTGGTCGGTTTATCTTATTCTCGGGGTAAGTAGAACGAACACGCTGAATTGACCCAATGCTTATCTTTACCGAGGGCCAGCGCTAATGACAATTTTTTATTGGTAAAAAGTCCATTTTGCCCTCAATTTTTTAAATATTTTAATTATTAAAATTTTCTTTTATTTTGTTCTTCGACCTTTAAATTTGTTGCCAAATTTTAAAATGTTTTAATAATTTTGTCCAATATTTAATCATTTAAATATATTTATTTATGTTTTTAAAATTTATAATTTTATCATTTTAATTTGTTTTACTATTTTTAAAAGTTTCTTTTGAATTTTTTCATAAAATATAAAATAGTTGAAGTCGACATTGACAAAAATACAAAATAACTAATGTCAACTTAATAAATGTTATTTTCTTTTATAATTAGGTTGCATCAAGACACCACCCGATCAGTGAAACAAGAAAAAAGATTGCACCAAAATAATTATTAAACCAAAACAACACTCACAAGTTTTTTTCTTTCTAAATGATCACCATGGAACTATTGTTGTTCAAAGATGTCTCCAAATTGGAGAGGCATACTTATTCTTGAGGAAAATACAGAATTGTTCCTTTCATTTCAATTTTACGGACACCTTGAAAATCGGCGCAACAAAAAAAAAAATTAAGAGACGAATGTCGAACGTTATTGGAACTTAGAACTTGTTGATTTCGTCCAATATAGAACGAGCAACATCACGAAAGGGTTGGCCGAGAGAGATGACTAAGATGGTCGAAATCTCACAATAAACTCAATCACTAACATTAAATTCAGTAATCCAACAATCTAAAATTTTAAATTTTTTAAGACTTACACGACATAACTAGGAGAAGAGTGAGAAAATTTAGTTTAAAGTGTCAAAATTTAAATTTTGTACGAAATAATTCTTTTTAAGTAGTTAGGAACAGATAATGAGTGTCACTTTTCATTTAAGGGTATCACTTTTCATTTAAAGTAGTGTTAATTTTATTTTTGATATTATTTTATATTAAATTTGTTAGAAAAAAAATGGGTGTAGTAATAATCCAAGTATTATAAAATACCGTGAGAAAAATAAATAACAATAAATTAAAAACAGAACATGAAATCGGACATAGTTAAAATCAGAAGAATTTTTATTAAGGCTTGTATGAACAGTTTCTTTAAGACAGATTTGTCCTCTCCTCGATGCTTGAGTAACGTTCGACGTCTATCTCCCAGGATACAACAACAAACGTTCACAGCAGTAGCACAATTGCAGTGAACAATCGAGCTCAATCTTGCCTTCCTCTATCACCGAAAACCAAAAACGTTTTTCAAAGTTATTGAGTTGTTGAATTTCAAAGATGTTGTGATTGTGAAAAATGAGTCACAACAATCCTTTATATAGTGAATGAAAAAATTAAACCGTTTGAAGAAAAGATTAAACCTTTTAATGGAACGATTTGTTGAAAAAATTAATAGATATGATTGAATGGATACAACTTTAAGCCAATAATTAATAAGTCTATTCACCAAGTGGCATGTACTTATTATTATCATGTCTATTCACCAAGTGACATGACTTAGCATCAATATTATTCAACCAATATATATATATAATTTTTCCAACAATCCCCTACATTAATAAAATTGATGGTTCAAAATATTGACTCGGTGTGATGATAGATTCTACATTTGATATTTTCATAGGATAGGTAGGCGTCCCCCTTTGAACCTTCCCTTGTGAAAATATGTTTACCTTACTGGTTGTCCAGTAGACGTGATGTCCTTGAACTGTCTTGTCGTTTGTGTACGCGATGACATATCTCACACAAATATCTTACTAACAAGAATTTGGTTCTCATGGTTATGTCCATATAGCCTTGGACATCTCCTGGTTCTGCAAGAGCTTAGAGAACTACGCTCCAATGGTCTCCTTAAAGCGGCTCCACTTCACTCTCACATAGGTGACTTATGTTGTTCGATTTACCGAAACACACAATAGTCATTAAAAACATTGCTTAACCTCTTCCATAATTTAGTCATTGTTTACATCATAGGAACGAACTTAGGGATAAGAACCCCTACAATGACCGCACAAGGTCTATGTAAGTAGGTTATCCCTTTGAACCTAGATCTTGGGATCTCCAGTCAACTAGGTAGGGTTTTCCTTCACATAGCGCCTTAAATTTTCATGGGCTTTAGTCACATTCCTTTCGATGTTTTATCAACTTGATCTTGATTCAACTCTTTGGTTAGCGGATCCGCAGTGTTATCTTTTGATTTTACAAAATCAATAGAGATAATTCAAGTTGAGATCAGTTGTCTAACGATATTATGTCGACGATGTATGTGTCTTGACTTACCATTATGTTATGTGCTCTACCAAATCTTACTTGGTTATCACAATATATACATATTGTGGTCACATGCTTTGACCATTTTGAAATATCCTCTCAAAAGTTTCGTAGGTATTCAACCTCTAGCATATAGGTTAGAAAATCTGATTCAAAAGATTTTTCTACTATTTCTCTTTTACTTGTTTTTTTATGCCTCGACATCAACCTCTTGTTGAAAGTCTTAACAATTTTCATCAATAGTCTTTATAGTTCTTTTCGTTGAATTTGACCAACTTCCATAGTCTTACAAAAGAATGAGGCAATTAGATTACACAATTGTATTTTTTGTGAATTTTTGTAGGAGAATTTTCTAACACTCCATAATTCATATGGTGTCGTTTTTTTCCTTTTCTTGTGGAACGCCTTATTTAAAAGGTTTACTGATAACACAGTTTCTCCCACATGTTCTATGATAACCCATAACTTCTCATCGTTCTCACAATATTGTGCACTTCATAACGTGCATCATATATAGTTTTGAGAATGTAGCTACGGTATAGAAAGTTAGAGTGCTTCCATGCCTTGTCAACATCAAAGACGGTAGCAACATAAATACTTCCATGTCTTGGCAACGTTGAAGGCGGTAGCAACTTCTACATCATCCTCTTTAATAAGATGAGGAACAACATGGTCAAATAACACTTTCTCATTACTACGTTTTGAACTTTTCTATGCAAGCTTTTCATTGTATCTTATAGTCATTGGCAACGTTTGACTTTGGTTAGGAGTTTGAACCCGAGTAGTGACTATATCACTAGACTGAGAACTGGACGAGTTTTTGGATTATGCCACTGCAAAATCACGAACTAAATGTCATGTCATAATTATGAATATGTTGATGTTTAGGAATTTAGTTAGGAACTAAAAACTAGAAACACAATTAATCAACTTCTGTTAAACGACAAGAATTTAGTAAAACTAAAAACTCAAAACAAAAGTACAAAGTCAACACAATTCTGTTCAACTCTAAACACATCGCTAGTCTCAAAAATAATTTATTAACAATAATAAAATTTCTTTATTTTTAGTTTCCAAAAAATTGTGAGAATCGAACCAGAATTTGAGAGCTATTTGATTTAAAGAATTTCTCATTCCACCATTACCAATTTTTTACTTCTCCAAAATTACAAACGTTTTTATTTCCATGAAGTAAAATTTCCCCACATGTGAATACGGTTGCTCATCATACCAACATGTCACAAAAAAATACAAAAACGTTAGGAAATAATTGATGTAAAAATATGTTTCCAAATCGAATAAAAGATTCGAACAATATAGATGAAATGTCATGCTTCTTATCTGTGCTTCTGTCCTATACACGATGATTGGAAAGGAGCGTGCCTTGCACTAAATGCAGACAAATGGTGGGATTGTGTGTGTCTGTCAAATTTTGCGGCATAATTAATTACCAACATTACCAAAACGTATGGAAAATCAAGATATTTTTCCATTTCTTTATTACTAATTAAAGAATCGATTTGAAATGGTTTAAATACGTACAAACCTTTTGATTCTTACCATTCCAAACGGTGAACCGAATCTCATGTTTGTATTTCAAAGTCACAACTTCGTGTAGAACTATTAGCATTCAACTTGGCAATATAATTCTGTTAATAACGGTAATTTAAAATCCCCTTAAATCTGTCTTAAAATTGTTAGAAAAAAATGTGTAGTAATAATCTAAGTATTATAGAATACCGTGAGAAAAATAAATAACAATAAATTAAAAACAGAACCTGAAATCAGACATAGTTAAAATTAAAAGAATTTTTGTTGAGACCTGTATGAATAATTTCCTTAAGACAGATTTGTCCGCTCCTCGGTGCTTAAGTAAAGTTCGACATCTATCTCCTATGATACAACAAAAAACGTTCACAGCAGTAGCACAATTACAATGAACAATCAAACTCAATCTTGCATTCTTCTATCACTGAAAACCAAAAATGTTTTTCAAAGTTGTTGAGTTGTTGAATTTCAAAGATGTTGTGATTGTAAGTCAATGTGAAAAACAAGTCACAACAATTCTTTATAGACTGAATGAAAAAAATTAAACCGTTTGGTGAAAAGATTAAATTTTTGATGGAAAGATTTGTTGAGAAGTTAATAGATATGATTGAATGGATACAACTTTAAGCCAATAATTAATAATTCTACTCACCAAGTGACACGACTTATTATTATCATGTCTATTCACCAAATGACATGACTTAGCATCAATATTATTCAACCAATATATATATATTTTTTTATTCCAACAAAACTTGTAGGAGAAAAAAAATTCTCCAAAAGTTTTGACACCCCTTGATTAAAGGTGACTCGCCTATGAATGTAACTGGATCCTAAATTTTATTTTATATTTTACATTAATTTTACAATACTGTGAAGAAGACAAAAAAAAAAAGGAAAACACAATATTAAAATGTTATTTTTTTAATATCAGGGTAAACTATTTAAATGACCACCTAACTATGAGGGTGACTTAATTGATACCACTTAAATAGTTAAGTGATCATATTGACAAAATTAAAAATATAGTGGTCATATGAAACCAACCCATAATTAGATGGCCATTTAAGTAGTTTACCCTTAATATTATATATTACTTTTCTATTTAATAAAAACGTATCGAATCATTTTTTACTATTCACGATTTTTTAACATCATTAATGTGTTTTCATGTTAATATTTGTTTTTAATTATAAAATTCATGCACATTGTACATGTAACACCCTTTTCCTGGTCTGGTAGAAAACTGGGTCAGAAAGCATTATCAGAAACTTATTCGGAGATCAGAAGACGGAATCGGAGTTTGGAACTTGTTCGGAATATTGTATTAATTATTCTCAAGGCTTATGAAACCTATTTGTTACTAGTCTTGTTAGAATCGGGCTCAATTTTAACCCTTTTTCAACTTAAGGACTAAAACGTAAACTTTACAAATTAGCGACCCTAATTCAGATTTTTTATTACCAACTTGTAATTAAACATACCAATTATTAATCTATGAAGTTTCATTACTATCGGATATCGTTAACCTAATTAATTAGACCGTATGATTATTAGTGGCCAACTTGCAAACTGCCTAAAACTTCTTTATAACTGAATTAACTAACACTGTATCGATACCCTAAGGGCTATATCGATACGTTAAGCTTAATTTCAGATTTCCAGATTCGGAGTATGTCAATCTCGTACCGATAAAGCTAATCCGGTATCGATACGTGTTGACCCCATACCGATACGCTCTATAACCGTATCGATACGCCTTGTTTGACTAGGGTTGACCAGACCAATTATAAAAGGACTGTATTGATACGCCATCACCCGTATCGATACCTCTAACCCGTAATGACATATTTTTACTGGTTTTTATTCGAATTAACCTAGCAAATGTTATCCAAATTTTACCAAACTTTACCAGCAATCATAAAAACAGTATTTCTAATCACATGTCAAATTTTAGAGCATTTCGAATCCATTTGCTAAGATTTTACCAATTAGTGCATTTAAACTCATTTTAATTAGGTTACCAACCCTAAAATATACCATTTTACACATACATCACTTAGGCTATTTTAAGCTTATACAAACATATCAAAATAGGTCATTTCAACACGTTTGGACCTTATGCCACCTTAGTAGGAGTTCGGAAACAGAAGTAAACATACATATGATAACGGAGGTGACTTGTAACCATAGATTACACGATCGAAGCTTGGAATGCTTCAAGGTCCTGAAATGCAAGTGACACACATATGTTAGGCATATTTAGCCTAGTGAGGTAGTCATAACAAGCGTAAAATAATCAAGTGACATGAATAGCATACTATGATCGTGAACAATATATCATTAGACATGAATAACATAATTACCCTATTAATCACATGAGTCCCATGCTTAAGCCATTTACCATACTTTCACATAACCATAACAAAACTTAACACATATCAATTCCCTTGGACAATGTAACAAATGGATACACGGATTCCCTTTTATACTAACACATATATCGAAAAATAGGTCGTAGCCTTGAGCCGTAGCTCTAGATAAATCCCTTACACAATTTATCCTTATCTCCCCCACATATAGGTCGTAGCCCCAAACCGTATTCTACCCTTACTTATACGAGCTCAAATAACCCTATGGCATGCCAATTGTATCCAAAACTCACAAATGTCCAGGGTTCACATAGATCAATGTATTTCCTTACCTTTGTGCCCGTAGGCCATAATATATCAGAAACGAAAGTGAGCCGTATCTCCATAGCATATCATCGTACATGTGTACATCGAATCATCACATAGCCATATCAATTTCACATAAAATAACATAGTTTGTTCATATTTCAACATACCATTTTCATAGTTTATTTATATCGGATCATATGTCACGTGTATATCCATAACCATATCAAAATGAAACAAGGCTTACCCAACCTTACGATTCGAATTTATAGCTGATTGCTCTACTTGAGCATTGACACAATGCATAGAAAACCACAAATAATGCAATGGGATGGCACTAAGCATATCCCATGACACGACAACACTCATCTTAGAGCGCAAAAGCTTTAAGGATTCCTGAATTTCGATTTCCTTGTTCCTGGTCTCAATTGGAGATGGTGGATTGCTTTCTTTCGTGTTTTGAGCTAGGAAAGAAAAACACAAGGAATCCCCACAACAACATAACAACATGGTTCCAAGAATGGCTTAAGATTTCAATTCGAAATTAAACTCCAATCTTACATGGAATTTGACAATAGATAGAGGGCTTAGCTTTACCCAAGTGATGGCATTGCTATGGTGCCTTCAAATTGAAGAGAATTTGAGCTTAAGATGAACAAAAAGAGAGGTGTGTGCTTAACCTCGAGGTAGGAAATAACAATGAAGGTGTTAGCTTGATGGAAGACAAGGTTGATATTTGCTTTCGGGGGTTTGAACAAATGAAGAAGGGCTTTCTTTTCTTTTGATATAAAAAGAGTCTTACAACCTTAATGATATCACATCTATACATGGACCAATAAGAACATTTCCTCCAACAAAGGGTTTTCTAAACCCAGGGATTTACAACTCCTTTCAAGTTGGCTAATGACCTCATTTGGTCATGTTTTCTGATGGACTCCACGTGGGAATGGACAAGCATAGAGGTGAGTAAGCACCTAACTTACTTTTCTTCCAATTTTAACTTCGAACAGATTTAAAACATGGGAACTGTATCGATACTCTTATAATCGTATCGATACACCTTCGTTAAAATAGGTAAGTTAGTTATTGGTAGTTGGGCCGTATCGATACTGTCTTGACCGTATTGATACGCCTTGCTTGGAATTTGTATTTTGGACTTCGAATAGCATATGGGGAAGTTTCTTTTACCATATAGGACCAAATTGTGATTTCATTACAAAAGACGGGTACAATGGTCATTTATTACAAGGTTTTTACATATCGGATTCGAATTTCCAGTCACCGAAACCTAATTTCGACTAGGCCGGTTTTCGGGATGTGACAATACAGGCAAAACCATTTGAACTCATGCCTCTTAGGAAAATGACAATCCTTTTTTCACGAGACCATTTCTTAGATTCTGGTTCATGTCACGATTTTTGATTAAGTAGATAAATAATTACATTATCAAAGTAATTAACGAGATTCGAACCCACGCAAGATGAGACAACATAAGTATCTTTACTCACTCGAATAATTAAAAATTACAATTTGTTAGGAAGATCAATCAACTCAGTTTGCCCAAGAGGGGGTGAATTGGCATTTTTAAAATTGAAGGGAAGTAAAAGGATAAATGAAAAATGTGACACAAGGAATTTATAGTGGTTTAAGCTTCTAGCAAGCTCTATATCCACTACCTTAGCTCCCCACTAAAGATTTCAACCAATTTCACTAAGAAATTCTTCCATTTTCTAGGCTTAGGAGGAAACCGTTACAAAGATCAAAACTTTCTACCCAAAGCTTGATCAAGATTAATCTTTTACAAGGAGTGGCAATAAAATAAAACCTCTCAAAGGTAAATGATTTGCCCAAATTACATGATCACTCAACCCAAACTTGAAATAAATGAATACAATTTGATCACTCAAGTGGGTTACAAAGGATTTGACTCTAATAAGCACAAAGTATGTTGGATTTGTACTTGAATGCTTTAGACTTGTTGACTTGTTGTTCTTGAAGTTTTGGAGACTTGATTTTATTTCCCCTCATTGATTTCTAGCTGTTTGGGTGGCTGGGATCATCAATAGAGTCGTTGGGTGCTTTCTTCCCGCAATAAATGTTGTTTGGTAACCTACCGTATCGGTACATGAGGAGTCGTATAGGTACCTGCCATAAGAAGAAATAGTTGTTGTACAAAGGGGTATCGATACACTTGAGGGGCGTATCGAAACGAGCATAGTATAAAAACATATGTGTATCGATACAGATAGGCCGTATCAAAAAAGTTTTATTCACTGGAATCTAAGGAAAAAGTCAAAGGAAAATTGCATTAGTACGCCTAGGGGGCGTATCGATATGGTGTAATCAATTTTCAAAGTTTGGTGATTCCAATAACTGAAAAGGCAACGATCATACAGGTAAAGTCGTATCAGTACTCATAACCAAAAAATATAAACCCAAATGAAGGCCGTATTAAAATGGACTCAGTCGTACCGATACGATTTTGCAATTAAAATTCCAATAGTCAAAAGTCGCATCGAAACACTCAAGAGTTTATCGATACGTCTAGGTGTTTTTGGTTATTTGAGTATGAAATTACTTAGAAAAACTTTTGGGGTTTAAGTTTTTGACTTAGAAACATTTTAAGTTCGATTCCTTGTCATTTTGTGAGATTTTTTGAAAACTTAAAAATTTATCCAATTTTACAAATTGGTCCTTAAACACTTTGTTATATCAAAATCAAATATAGGTTTTACAATCTCCCCTTTTTGATATAACAAAACCATAATAAATTTTTAAGTAAGTTTGAAAAATACTCCCCTTACTTTAAGACTAAAAGATATAGTTTTGAGAGAAACTTTGAAAATTTAGCTCTTTTTACTTCTCCCATTTTTGTTAGATCAAAATCAATAAGATATAAATAAATATAAATAATTAAGTACTCCAAGCATTAAAAGAAACAACATAATGTCATTAAAATTCAAAGTATAAGATTCAAAGCAACATTAAAAATCCAACTTAATTCCTAAAAACATAAACCAAAATAAATAAACCAAAGCATAGAAGTTCATAAAAACAAAGGCATAGGTGCATAAAACTTAAAACCTAATATGCTATGATATGACATGAGATGCAAGACGCCTAAGAATCATCTTCATCGTCTTCATCTTTATCTTCATTGGCATTGGTTCTAAGATATTGTCGTCATTCGCCATGAAAAGCGGTAAGAGATATATCCATCAAAGCTTGGCGATTCTCAATGGAAGTAACTCTTTCCTCCAAGGATGTGAAACGAGTGTCAATAGCGGCAAATACGAAGGTCATAGTAGTGTCTAAAGATGCAATGCTAGTGCCCAAAGATGCAAATTTCCCGTCGAGATAAGACATAAGAGCATCAAAGAAAGGCTGGGCTACCGAAGCTTGAAGAGCCACTACCGGATTAGGTTGAGCACCACGGGGAAGATCGAAATTTCGGATCCATTCTCCATTATAATATGAAAACTTTACACGGTGAAGAGAGAGCTCATCAATCATTTCAGTGAGATGTTCGGAAACATCATGAGAACGATTAATCTCCAACTTGTGAAACAAGTAGCTCAAAGCGGTTCCATATGTGAAGGATGAAACAAGAGTTGTATGACGATTTTGTACAAGGAAGACGATCTCTGTAAACATAATTTGAGCAAGGTTAGGAAGCTTACCCTCACAAAAGCAACGAAACCAAAATTTATCGACTTGGTGGATCATTGAGAATTTTCCACTGGATGGGCAAAACCACCAAGTGATCATAAGGTGAAAGATGTGATCATGAGCATCAAGCACGGTTATGGAGCCACCAAGAACATGTCTCAACGAGTCCTCGTTATCAATACCCACATCCTCAAAACCAAAAACATTTGCTAAAGTCGAAGAATCAATTTGAAATTTCTTTCCCATAAGATAGGATTCAATAGCAACAACCAAGAATCTATCTTGATTATAGACACACATGTCATTTGAATAAAAGATAAGGACAAGGTTTCGGTATAAAATCCCAGGTATGCTTAAAAAGTCATAAACTTCCATTGATGTATTAGCTCAAGGTATTTAAATTGAAATCTTTCGGAAGACAAAAAGAGGATTAAAATAGTGCGCTTACGGTGAATTTTATAACCTTGGTATTGTTTAAAGTGAGCCATTGCATTTGGAAAACGAGGTTTATTAAAACAATTTTGAAAAATATAAGTGAGGTCAGGTTTGATACCATCATTTTTGGGATTAGAATTTAAGGGTTGTCCCAATTCTCTTCTTAATATTTTCTTAGGAGCCATAACAAGACCTGAAATCAAAATCAAATCACACAAAAAAGATGTATGCATAAATCATCACATTAGATCCAATGAACAATCTAATGATCAAGGTATTGTAAAAACCTATATCGTATAGTTTAAAAACATATACAAGTATAAAAAGGATTTTTGGTAAAAAAAATTGAAAACAACGTTGAAAAATATATGGTATAACTTTATATTCAAACAAAAAATTCAGTTTTGAAAGAATTTTCACAAAATCTTTGAAAAACATGTTATATACATCCTAGATATAAGTTTTTAATGAAAAAAAAATAAAGATTAAAATGAAAATAAAAGTAAGTAGGGATTATACCTTGAATTAGGATTAGGGATAAATGAGGAGATGATGATGCACAAGACTTGATGATTTCGCTTAGGTTTGATGAGAAAACCAAAAGCCCTCAAAATATTTTGATGATTTGTGAAAAATCAAAGGGTTTTGATGGGTTTATATAGAGGAAAAACGTATCTAGGGTTTGAGAAAAAGTTAGAATTTTATTTAAAGTTGGAAACCTTCTTTTAATGCCCATTTAACTCTCCAGCGGCTACGCGTATTGATACGCCACCAGTGCATATCAAAACATTGTACCAAAATAGTTTTTAGCCGTTTCAATGCGCGACCATGTACCAGTACAAGTTAAACTATACCGAAACTGCCTCATGATACCCATATTGATACTCGTTATCTCGTATCGGTACCATTGCGCTAAAATGTCATTTTTTACTATAAGATGCTCAAAAATTCAATTTTACTCGAATAGAAATGCATGAATATGATATGTGAACATCATATATGATCAAAAATAGATGCGTACTCCCCCTAGCAACAAACATATATGCAAATATGAGCAAAAACACATAAGCAAAGAGATCAACCAAATTCAAGCAATTTTAGACACTAAAAAGGCTCTAAGGTTCAAGGTAAACTAGTTAAACCTAACTCTCTCCTAAGAGACCCAAAACACTCTTTGTCTAAAGGTTTAGTAAAAATATCCGCTAGTTGGTTTAAGGTGTCGACATATTCTAGAACTACCTCATTTTTCAAGACATGACCTCTAATAAAATGATGTCTTATCTCTATGTGCTTGATTTTAGAATGTTGGATGGGATTCTTAGTGAGACATATGACACTAGTGTTGTCACACTTAAGAGGGATGGTACCTACATCAATTCCATAATCTAAAAGTTATTGCTTCATCCAAAGGACTTGAACACAACAACTTTCGGCCGATATGTATTCCGCTTCGCTGGTAGATAATGCTACATTATTTTGTTTCTTTGAAAACCACGATATGAGCATATTACCTAGGAATTGACAAGTATCGGAGGTACTTTTTCTATCTATCTTACAACCTTCATAATCCGCATCTGAATAAGCATGGAAATTAAAGGAGGGATCTCTAGGATACCAAAGGCCTAAACAAAGTGTGTCTATAAGGTATCTAAAGATTCTCTTAACGGCTATAAGGTGTGATTCTCTAGGACTAGCTTGAAATCTAGTACATAAGCAAACACCAAACATAATATCCGGTCTACTTGCGGTAAGATAAAGCAAAGATCCAATCATAGAGCGATAAAGCTTTAAATTAACACACTTACCTCCTTCATCTTTGTCAAGCTTTGTAGAAGAACTCATTGATGTGGCTTGAGGTTTCACATTCTCCAAGCCAAACTTCTTGAGCATGTCCTTGATGTACTTAGCTTGATTGATGAAGATGTCACCCTTCTTTTGTTTGATTTGGAGTCCCAAAAAGAATGAGAGCTCCCCTATCATTCTCACCTCAAACTCACCTTGCATCAACTTAGCAAACTCTTGGCAAAGCAATTCATTAGTAGAACCAAAAATTAGGTTATCAACATAAATTTAAAGTACTAAAATGTCTTTGCCTTTTTCTTTTAATAAAGAGTGTAGTATCCACCTTTCTTTTATTAAAACCTTTTTCAATAAAAAAGTTTGATAATCTTTCATACCAAGCTCTAAGAGCTTGTTTTAAACCATATAAAGTCTTTATAAGTTTAAAAACATGGTTTGGGTATTTTGAGTCTTCAAAATCGGATGGTTGTTCTACATACACTTTTTTCATTAATAAAACCATTTAGAAAAGCTCTTTTAACATCCATTTGAAAAAGTTTGAATTCATGATAACATGCAAATGCAAGAAGCATCCTAATAGCTTTCATTCTATCTAAGGGTGCATAAGTTTCATCAAAATCGTTTCCTTCTTCTTGAGTGTAACCTTAAGCAACAAGTCTAGCCTTGTTCCTCACTATGTTACCACTCTCATCTAGTTTGTTTCTAAAAACCCATTTAGTTCCTATGGTAGACTTATTACTATGCCTATCAACTAATGTCCAAACTTGACTTCTCTCAAATTGATTTAACTCCTCTTGCATAACCAATATCCAATAATCATTTTTTAATGCTTCTTTGATAATTTTAAGCTTAATGCAACATAACAAGAATTTTTAAGAGAACGTCTAGTGGTTACCCTTTTGGATAGATCACCCAAAATCTCACCACCTTTGACATAGTTGAACTCCCTTGGATAGCTCACTTCCTTTTCCTCTAGAGTCATGTCTTTCAAAGCTTCTAGAGGTGGATCTTGTGCTTCTTCTTCTTCTTTGGTTAAAATTTCATCCACCTTTGATGTTTGTCTTCCATCATTGGCATCAAAAATTCCTACATCAGCATCATCACAAGAATCTTTCCTCGGAATGAGGTTATCATCGAAAACCACATGTATAGACTCTTCAACAACCGAAGTTCTTTTATTAAATACTCGATAGGCTTTAGAGTTTAAAGAGTAACCTAAGAAAATAGCTTCATCACTCTTAGCATCAAATTTGCCCAAATTGTCTTTTCCATTATTCAAAACAAAACATTTACATCCAAAAGGATGAAAATAGCTAATGTTAGGCTTTTGGGATTTTAAAATCTCATGAGGTGTTTTCTTTAAAATCGGCTTAATCATTACTCGGTTGACAATATAGCAAGTCGTATTAGTGGCTTCCGCCTAAAAATATTTTGGCAAATTGTTTTCACAAAGCATGGTTCTAGACATTTCTTCTAAAGTTCAATTTTTTCTTTCAACAACCCCATTTTGTTTCGGAGTGCGAGGAACAAAAAAATTATGGCTTATATCATTTGAGTTACAAAAATCCTCAAAACCTAAATTTTGAAATTCTGGTACCATGGTCACTTCTAATATGAGAAATAGATTGACCAACATCATTTTGAGTAAATTTTGAAAACGTGATGAATTTTTATAAAGCCTCATCCTTGGTACTTAATAATAGAACCCAAGTGTATCTAGAGTAATCATCTACTAAAACAAATGCATATGATTTTCCACCCAAGATCATGTCCTAATAGGGCCAAAAAGATTCATGTGGATCAACTGTAAAACTCTACCAGTAGAAACATCATTAATAGGTTTAAAAAAAACTCTTTTATGTTTGCATTTTTCACAAGCATCAGAAATTTTATCAAGAGAAAACTTTATTTTTGGTAAAACTCTTACTAAATCTTTTGAAACCATTTTTTTCTAAAACACTCATGCTTGCATGCCCTAGTTTTCTATGACATAACCATGAGTCATGTTAATCTTTTGCAACAAAACCTGCATTTGAAATATGAATGTCATCTAAATGTGTCATGTAAATGTTTCCTATGCGATGACCAATAAGCACAATTTTGTTAGTTTTAATGTTTAAAATTTTGTAACCATTTAAATCAAAAAGAACATTGAAACCTTTATCACAAAGTTGTCTTATGCTTAAAAGGTTATGTTTAAGACCGTTGACATATAAAGTATTGTCAATAAGGATAGAAGAATGATTACCAATGGAACCAATTCCTTCAATGTGGCCTTTGGAGTTGTCACTGAAAGTCACTACTCATCCACTCTTTGGTTTTAGCTCCAAGAACTGACTCTTGTCACCGGTCACGTGTCTCGAGCATCCACTATCAAGGTACCATGAGTTTGCACATATAGCTTTGGCCTTGTAGCAATGATCCCCCTACAAACAAAGAATTAAACCTTGGTTTTTGGTACCCAAATCATTTTGGGTCCATGAATATTAGCTCCCAAAATCTTGGTTCCCTTAGGAATCCAAGAAGACAAAGCACTAATGTTGTTAGAAGCAATTAGTTCCTTAGGAACCCACACACTTCTAACATTCTTACCATATGAGGGCCTTGGGAAGCCTCTTTATTTGTACCCATTAAAGTTTCTCTTTACATAGTTGGGTTTTAAAGAACTTGTTTTTTCAAAACTTTGTTTCCCAACCTTGCTTAGAGAAGCTTGAAGATCACACACATCCTTATGGTGATCATCGTGAACTTTAGAAAGAATGTTGTTTAAATCAAGATTTTTCTTTTCAAAATTGTTTTGTTTTTGTTGTAAATCAAAAACCTTCTTTTCAAGTTTGGAGTTAGTTTTAGAAAGGGAATTGTTTTGGTTTTTCAAATCAAAAATCGTTTTCTTATTTTTCAAAATAGATTCCTTAAACTCTTCCACCAACTCGTTATAAACCTCATGTTTTGGGGGCATTCAGTTCTTATGTGCCCTGGCTTCTTGCACTCAAAGCAAATGAGTTGATCATTCTCATCCTCCTTGTTCTTGTTCTTGAAGTCTCCTCTTCAATGGAACTTTCTTCCCCGATTGAACTTCCTGAACCGAGTGAATCGTTTGGCTAGCATAGCCAGTTCTTCATCTTCCTCCTCACTAGAATCACTCCATTCTTGTGAAGCTTTGAGAGTAATTCTCAACTTCTTCTTTTCTACTTCCTTCTTTTCAACCTTCTTCTCTTCCATCTTCTTCTCATTTTCTCTTCCTTTCTTCATGATCTCATGGGTTAGAAGATATCTTATAAGAGCATCGAGCTTTAAGGTTTTGAGGTCCTTATCCTCGATGATGGCGGTTCTCTTTCCATCCTATGACTTCGGAAGAGAATAAAAAAACTTCTTAACAATCTTATCTTCGGGGATAACTTCTTTGAAGCCCTTGAGACCATTATCAATGACAGAGAAACGATCAAACATCTTGGTGACGCTCTCATCGGGCTCCATCTTAAAGTTCTCGTAGCTCAAGTTGAGGAGTCCAATCTTGGTCTCCTTGACATTGTTTGTGCCTTCGTATGTGGTCTCGAGCTTGACCGATATTTCTTTTGCACTCATAAAAGAAGACATATTTAAGTACTTGTCCGATCTAAGTGCACAAAATAGTATGTGCATAGCTTTATCATTGACTTGTAAGCACATTTATTCTTCATCGGTCGTCTTAAGCTTGGACTTTGGAACAAACCAGTCTTCTTCTCTCTTCATCGGTATGGTTGGTCTGTCTTCCACTATATCCCATAAGAGGTAGTCGATGGATTTGATGAAGAGCTTCATGTAATTCTTCCAATAGGAATAGTTATCCCTATTGAAATAAGGCAGTTTGGTGACAGATTGAGACTTGTACAAGTTGTGGCCAGAAGTAGACGTTATGCCTTGAATGCCGATTGATTGAATCACCTCTAGGATCGTCTCAAGTGGATGTTAATCCCTCAAATGAGCTAGGCTTTGATACTAATTGTTAGGATCATCAATCAACCCGGTTTAACCAAGAGGATGGTAAATTGGCAATTTTAAAATTAGAGGGAAGCAAAAGGACAAATGAAAAATGTGACACAAGAAATTTATAGTGGTTCAAGCTTCTAACAAGCTCTACATCCACTACCTTAGCTCCCCACTAAGGGTATCAACCAATTTCACTAAGAAATTCTTCCCCTTTTCTAGGCTTAGGAGGAAACCGTTACAAAGATCAAAGCTTTTTACCCAAAACTTGATCAAGATCACTCTTTTACAAGAATGAGTCGCAAATAAAAGAAAATCTCTCAAAGGTAAATGATTTGCCCAAATTACAAGATCACTCAACCCAAACTTAAAATAAATGGATACAATTTGATCACTCAAGTGGGTTACAAAGGATTTGACTCTAATAAGCTCAAAGTAGGTTGGATTTGTTCTTGAATGCTTTAGACATGTTGACTTGTTGTTCTTGAAGCTTTGGAGACTTGATTTTATATCCCTTCGTTGATTTCTAACCGTTTGGGTGGTTGAGATCATCAATAAAGTCGTTGGGCTACTTTCTTCCGACAATAAATATTGTTTGGTAACCTACCGTATCGGTACACGAGGAGCCATATTGGTACATGCCATAAGAAGAAATAGATGTTTTACAAAGAGGTATCAATACGCTTAAGGGGCGTATCGAAAAGAGTATAGTATAAAAACATATGCGTATCGATACAGATCAGTCGTATCGATACAGTTTTTGCTCACTGAAATCTGAGGAAAAAGTCCAAGGAAAATTGCATCAGTACGCCTAAGAGATGTATCGATACGGTGTAACCAATTTTCAAAGTTTAGTGATTCCAATAACTGACAAGGCAACGGTCATATTTTAAATACAAAGATTTGAAAATCTTAACACCTCGTATTGATACAGGTTCGTATCGATACTCATAACAAAAAAAATACAAACCCAAATGAAGGTCGTAGTGAAACGGGCTCAGCCGTATCGATACGATTTTGCAATTAAAATTCCAGTAGTCAAAAGTCGTATCAAAACACTCAAGAGTGTATCGATACGCCTGGGCGTTTTTGGTTATTTGAGTATGAAAATACTTAGAAAAATTTTGGGGGTTTAAGTTTTTGGCTTAGAAATATTTTAAGTTCGATTCCTAGTCATTTTGTGAGACTTTTTGAATACTTAAAAATTTATCCAATTTTACAAATTGGTCCCCAAACACTTTGTTATATCAAAATCAAATATAGGTTTTACATGATTAAATAAAGTAACTTTCCAAACACAGCCCTAGGGACGGATTCAGGATCGAACATTAGGAGGGGCCAAAAATATTAAATTTAAAAATACAAAGGCTTATTAAGTATTTAAATTCAAAATTCAAGGGGCACATCCTAATTATTATACTTTTTAAACATATAAGGACCTAAATTATTATTAGACCAAAAAATTGAGAGCCTAAACTCATTTTTTCTTTAATTCAGCTCCTACTTAATCAAATATTTAATAAGTTCTTATATTTTTTAATTTATATTTTTACTTTTTTAAAGGGACCAAATTATAATTAAAACCAAAATTATTAAATGTTTTAAAATTACAACAGGGGCTGAGCCATTGGGCCTTCAAGTAGCTCCGCCTCAGGACAGCCATAATGAAAGAAAAAAAAGGAAATAAACGGAAGAAAAATGGTAAATCTAACTGTAAGTCTGTAACTGTCAAAGCTAGAATGAACAATGAAGGTAGATTAATTTTTCTTGTCGATCTTTTATATCGCTTTCTCTCCCTTCCTTCACCAAATACCAATCTACCGGTTGATCATTCTAAAAAAACCCCTAATTTCCCCCATCTCTGTTTCTAAAACCCTAACGTATAAACAATATCATTCAGATCTAAGCTAATTGTTTCCTTCGCTCAGCAGATCCAACGAATCTTTTCTGATCACGGGTACTTATTTAATTTTCTCTTCTCAATTTTATTTCCTTGTGTGTGTTTTGATTGATCTATATTTTTGGGTTAAGTTGGGATCATAATGTTGTAGACTTTTATTTTCTTAGAAATGTTGGAAGAATTATTGGTTTTTTGGATTTGCGTAGTTTTTGATCGTGTTGTGAAATATATATCTGAAGGAAAGGGATATTGAAAGAGGAGATTGGGATTTCTCTTGATTAAATCATGGCAGCTCCAGTGCCTCCAGGGGCACCTAGACCCGGATCCAATGCACGGCAGCAACCACCACCGTCTAATTTTAATCCTAATTATCAAACCAATCCCAATTCCTTAGCGGATAACATGCAGAATTTGAACCTAAATCGGCCACTTTCTATGCCCAATTCTGGTCCTAGACCTCCCCCTTTCGGTCAACAACCACCCTTCCCTCAATCTTCAGTCTCTTCTGGATTCCCAGTTGCCTCCTCGCCAATGCCACGGCCCGGACCACCACATGGTATGGTTGTAAGACCTGCAGTGGTTCCTCCTGGACCACCACAATCCACATTACCCGCTAATGTACCCCCAGGAAGACCGGTTGGTTCACCTGTTACTCACCTGCCCCCTTTTGGGTCTAGACCTCCTCCTGCTTCATTGCTTTCATCTACAGGTGGTGCGGTTATGCCTTCTAGTGCTTTCCCATCTTCAGGTGTACCTAGTGCCTCTGTTACTCCACCACCAGCAGGTTCTCGCCCGGGTTCTTTTGTGTCATCTTCACCTTTCACAGGTGGTCCTGCTGTGCCAATGTCAAATGCACCTGCCGGACCTTTCAGTAATGGGCCACCTGCAGTTGGCTCAGGACCTATGCCTGGTCCACCCCGATTCCCTTCTGCTGCAAGTGTTTCACAACCCCCTGTTGGACCTCCACCATCTATGATGTCAGCTAGGCCACCTGCTCAGGCTTCAACCATGCATTCTCTTTTGGGAAGTTCAGCTGTTAGTTCCCCGATAGCTCCTCCGCCGCCTTCAGCATCACCATTTTCTGCTGTGCCTCAGACTAGACCACCACCTTCTGGTTCTCCTTATGGGCCACTGACATGGACGATGCAACCCCAGCAGGTTAGTAATCTTTGGTTATTTTGTTGTTGAGCTGGTCCTTCAGCAACCTGCATTAGGCATTGAATGATCATTGTAGAAATCTTAGCCCTGCACTTTAGTAATTACATTAATAGTACATCTAATGACCTACATGTTTGGTCCAATAGCCGGTGTACATATCTTCTAGCTCAAATAAATTTGAAGTTGGTTATTTGTTTCTTAAGGTTGAATTTGATCAATCAGCATATAACTTTTTAGTCTAGACAGATATTTTAAAGCTCTGAGTTAGGTTGAAATTCTGTTAGTGACTTGAAACCATTTTAAGGCGATGCATACGAGGCACTTAAAATTCTAACCAGAATTGTGTGGTTTGGTTGGAGTGGGTTTGCATTTTGTTTGCTTCCATCAATGATTTGAATTCCAACTGTTTTTAATTTGCTTTAGGGAGCCCAGCCTCCTCATATTCCCGGTGCTACACATGCACAACCTCCAAGAATGTTTGGAATGCCACAACTTCCTAATCAAGCTACGACTACCATTCCGCCTGCCATGGGTCAACCTGGAGCACCTCTGTCAGGAACATCAAAGATTGATCCTAATCAAATTCCAAGGCCTGTTCCAAGTGCCACACCAATTGTGTATGAAACTCGCCAAGGCAACTCGGCAAATCCTCCTCCGGTACAATCACTGGTCATTTCATAGGAATAGAAAGAAAATTACTCAATTCACCGGAATTTGCTAATTTGGCTATTCCTTTTGATCTTTATTTAAGCTTAGGCTCATCATTCTATTTCTAGGTTGTCATTGCATGTATGCATACTGCTATCACAACATCTTTATATAGCTACAATTTGAATTTTGTTATCTATCCTAATGACTTGTAATCTTTTGAAGCCTGCTACAAGTGATTACATTGTCAGAGACACTGGAAATTCTAGTCCACGATATGTGAGATGTACCATCAATCAGGTCAGAACAAACTGTGCAAATTTATTGTGGTTTCTTTATTTTGTAATTGTGTATTTTTTTAATGAGGTTTGTGCTGCAATTTCCCCATAAGTACTCACCGTGATGTTTTATGCTCTTGTTTACTTTTCTTTTTGTTTAACAGATCCCTTGCACGGCCGACCTTTTGACAACCTCTGGAATGCAGCTAGCTTTGTTAGTTCAACCTATGGCCCTCCCTCATCCATCAGAGGATCCTATTCAAGTAATGCCTGAGCAACTTGCACTTCTAGTTCGCTATTCAATCTGTCAGGCCTACCATGAAATTTAAAATTTGTGTGCTCACCATATTTTGAACATTTCTTCTAATAGGTTGTGGATTTCGGGGAAAGTGGTCCTATTCGATGTTCTCGTTGCAAAGGTTACATAAATCCTTTCATGAAGTTTATTGATCAGGGAAGGAAGTTTATCTGCAATTTATGCGGTCAGTCCTATTTATATTGTGTGCACATATCACACAATCAACAATATCTGGCTTTTAATTATTCTTGTATTCATTCATTTCTGTTGCATGTGTTTCTTTGCTGTCAAAACTTAAATGGTTAATTATGCTTACACTTGGCGAATCAAACAATGTGATTATTATTTGAGAGCTTTTGTTACGAAGCTTTTAATTTAACATTTATGTTTGAAATGTAATAATAGTCTCCGAGTATCTTAGTTGTCAGCTATAGGTTCCTTAGATTATATAGTGATCTTTTCTTCTACTCTTAGTATGTTGGATTTTATAAATTTTGCAGTTTTTTGCACATATATGCCACTTACATTCTGATCATATATCTGGAAACCTTTATTCCATGTTGAAGAAATGCCATGACCACACATTGAGCTTGTCTATTTCTGCTCTATGCTCATGTCTCATGTTTCTGTAATGTAGTAAGATGACAATGTCACTGATTATGCTATATTCTTTCAGGGTTTACTGATGATACTCCTCGTGACTACCATTGCAACCTTGGTCCTGAAGGCCGGCGTAGAGATGCTGATGAGAGGCCCGAGCTTTGTAAAGGAACAGTTGAATTTGTTGCTTCAAAAGAGTACATGGTTTGTTGAAATTTATAAATTCGTAAATTAAATTGATACATGTATATTTCTACTTATCTTTGGATAATGTATAAATAACGTGATTATTTAACATTTGGACTTAGTAACAAATTACTTCCCACAAGTAGATATATCTTTTACCCCTTTTCTTCTTGTTTGACTGCTATCCTGTTGCAAAGGAGTTATGACCGTTAATCTTTCCTTTTACAACTTTGAGTGATCCTGCATTCCAGGGGTAATAACCAAAGGATTAAGATGAGCCAAAAGAAAGAAAGAAAGTCAAAGAAAGGGAGAAAAGAATTTAAACAATTCAAAATTATGCTAACATTTGGTACCATTTAGTTGTATGAAATTATTGCGTCCAGGGGTTTATGGAAGGCGTTTTTGAACTTGTTTCTTTTTATTCTTTCATCAATTCTGTTTCTTTTGTTATCTAATTGGGCTAGAGTACAGTTCATTCTTTTGGATTGATTCTTATTCCAGGTCCGCGACCCAATGCCAGCCGTGTATTTTTTCCTAATTGATGTATCCATGAATGCCGTACAGACTGGTGCCACTGCTGCAGCTTGCAGTGCAATTAGTCAAGTTATTTCTGATCTTCCTGTGAGTTTCATATCAATTTCTAGAATGGATGTTTTTTAGTTCTTTCTTGTTGTAATTTATTGATTTAGTTCACTTCCCGCTATTGTTCTCCTTGTTGCATTTTATCAATAGACGTGGAAACTATACTAAGATCATAGTTTGTGGCTTGATCTATTATTTTTCTTTAATCATTAATTGTAAAAGATTTTAAATTATTGCGTCAAATTTATCTGCAGGATTTGTTGCTGTTAAATTCTTAAGAATGGGGTTCTTTCACTGTTTGTTTTCATTGTTTGAACAAATCATAAGTTTGACCCATTTTTTTATGTAAGAATTTCTGTAGGCATTATTGTATCTCGAGGCTTATTTCTTTATCGGAACTCTTCCTAGATAAGTTATTACTGAAGTGTTCCTTTCCTTAGTTTCGACTTAGTCACAAGATGAACGTATCCCACTGGTCCGTTTTTTAGTTTTTCTTAGTTCTGAGGATGTACTATAGTTACTGTTGTTGATGCAATATTTTTGTATATGTGTTTCTTTGTTCTCTTGAAAGTGACTTGTTTGTGCATTAAGGAGAAAAAATTGAAATGTAAATTCTTGTTTTAGTTACAAATTAGAGGTTGTGAAGTGGGAATGGCTCCACATTGGCCTTTGAGTCTGTTTGTTGATATAACATTGTTTGACTATGTGTTTCTTTGTTCTCTTGATGGTATGCTGTTTGTGCATTAAAGAAAAAGGTACAATTTTAAGTGTGAATTTGTTGATGTAACATTGTGTCAGTGTGGCTGTTGCATTTCTTAGTAGTTTTTACTGTATGCTGTTTGTGCATTAAGAAAAACTTGAAATTTTGTAGTAACAGAATAGAGGTTGATAAGTGCCAATGGCTCCACATGAACCTTTGAGTCAGTTTCGGTGTTCATGGTCGAGGGTTTTAATATTTATTCTAAGTGTATATGTTTTAGTTGAGAAATCTAATATAGATTATTGATTTGTGTCAGTTGTATTTCCTGTACTTCAAATGAATATCTTTTCTCAAATGGGCTTTAGGTGATCTTAAAATGGGTTTTCAAATATGTGTGATAGACCAAATGTGTTTCAATTGTGTGCTTTCGATAAATATAGTTTTGGGAATATGCTATAGTATTTCCATTGAATGTGGTGGTTAATCATGAGATTTATGATGGTTGTACATCAGGGATGGCTAATTGTTCTTTGCAATGCATTCTAAAGATAACGCAAGTCTTCTACTTTTATCTCTGCAATAATCGATGTCTGAAAATGTTAGTTGAGTTGGAGGTTGATACACGGTCTTGATCTTTCCTTTTCCATTCTGTCCAACTATTTCTTCTTAACGCATATATAAATTGTAAGGCGATGGAAATTCAGTTGCTTAATGTGTTAATTGCAGGAAGGTCCTCGAACTCTAGTTGGAATAGCAACATTTGACTCAACAATCCATTTTTATAATTTGAAACGGGCACTGCAACAGGTCAGCAATCGTTGCTTCATTTAACATCTCCTTTTTCAGGCAACTATTATTTTGGGTAGAAGACTTTTTTGTGGTTTCATCTTGTTGGGTGCTTTCTATTTTAGAAAGGGAAGTCAATTTGACAATAATGACGTATAGAAGATTCTAATATAAATTAATATTTATCCTCAATTAAAATTCATAAATTAAAATAACAATTTTAAAAATTATCAATTAAAATATTATTTTTATTACATATTTAATGTAAATATTTTTTAATATTAAAAATATTGAAATAATTAATATTATCTTTTAATTAATAAGGATAATTTTGTAAATTATCATAACATTCTCAGGAAGGGGTTTAGTGAACCAGACGAGTTAATATAACTTTCCTGGGGTTATAATCATTTCTTAAGGACATCTCCCTCTGTCTATCTGTCTCGTAAAATTGAGATTTTGTTTGGTGTATGACAGGCATGAACATGTCAGGTTTCATTTTTATGGATCACTGAAAACTCTTTGAACTTTGTTTTATATGATCTTTTTCTCTGATGTAATCTACTGAAGAACCTCTTGAAATTGTTCTTTAGCTGATTTTGTTGTCTTCAATTTGCAGCCGTTGATGCTTATCGTTCCCGACATACAAGATGTCTATACCCCTCTTGAAACTGATGTCATTGTTCAGCTTTCTGAGGTTACTTCTTAGTTTATGGGATTTTTCCTTATATTGTTGAGCTTTACAAGTTTTAAATTTAAAAGTGGCTGAAGCTATTATGTCATACTTGAGATTTCTCAAATATGTTCTGCTGACTATGGTTTCTTATTCCGAGATTCAGTGCCGCCAACATTTAGAGCTATTGCTAGAAAACATCCCAACAATGTTTCAGACTACTACAACTGCTGAGTCATGTTTTGGTGCTGCAATCAAGGTAAGCCACTTCAAGGTGATACTATAAATTAACAGATAAAGTTCTAGTCCACTCAACCCCACTGATCCTACCACTGGGGCAGCAACATAATGTCTTGAACGTCAGGATTTTGTCATGGGTTAATCTGTTTCCTAATTAAGCAAATCCATTTTTGTTATAGTTATGAATTTAACAAAAAGTGGAACTTGTTCAAGGTTTGGAAGGCAAGAAACTTAACCTTAGTTGCTTAAACAAATTATGTTCAATAACTTCAGTTTTCTTTGAGGTTTCTGGAAAGTTAATAATCCCTGGTCATAATTTAGGGTGTACACAATTCCTGTACATGTAAAGTGTAGATGTTGATATCTCGGTGTTCTTTTTATATTTCAGGCTGCATTCTTGGCCATGAAAAGTACTGGAGGGAAGCTTCTAGTATTTCAGTCAGGCAAGCTCTTGTCTACCTATTTAACATTTGCATGTTTCGGAATGGCTTATCATACAGCTCTCATTCACACAAGTTACTGTATCATTTCCCATAGTTCTCTATTGAACATATTTATGTTTTGCGACAGTTTTGCCATCAGTCGGTATTGGTGCCCTTTCTTCTAGGGAGGCTGAAGGGAGAACTAACATTTCTGCTAGTGAAAAGGTTTGTATATGGCTTTTAATTGTTTCCCCTCTTATGTTTATTTTTACTTGAATAATAGTGCAATGCTATTTTTTAAAACTCTTTTTTCCCCATAGTATAATTGTTCTTTTAGATGGAGATATTGTTATACCTTAAGACTTGCAACCAAATTTGTCCAACCTTTGTGTTATAATTGCTGCATCTCATCTCTGAAACCTGCCTTATCTGTTTATCATTTGCAAATTGATTCGATCATCTATTCAGAATATTGGGATAGTTACTACATAAGAATTTGTTTTCTGATTTATTAGTAGAAAGGCTTCTTTGATCTTCTAGATGTGGATATTTATAATCCTCTTTTGAATATCATGCTTGGCATGGATTCATGTTTTCTGATTTGATTATCTTATATTCTCTTCTTTCATATTGAATCTCTAGTGATATGTTTTCTTATTATAATTCAGAATATTTGTGATTGAAACAAGAACTATTTCCTATTCAATGGAGGATAGAATTCTGCTTCTGTATTGATTTTTTTTTAAAAAAATCTGTTTCTATTTGTTTAGGAGGCTCATAAATTACTGCAACCAGCTGACAAAATTCTTAAAACAATGGCAATTGAATTTGCCGAGTATCAGGTAATCTAAAAGTATTTTTTTTTTCTCCTTGATATAATCATGATGTGATAATAAAAATCTGTCTGATGGATGCTTGTTGAGATTCATACTGGTTATGTAAATCTGTATTATGACTGAACTTTTCCTGCATGTTCTATTGCAACACGTTGCAGGTCTGTGTTGATGTATTTTTAACTACTCAGAGTTATGTAGACATTGCTTCCATCTCTGTCATCCCAAGAACTACTGGAGGCCAGGTATTAACATAATATTTACCTTGTTTTTATTTATTAATCTTTTTCGTTTTACCAGCTGATAATTTATTACAATTTGTTATCTTCTGGAACCATACTGTAATATAAATGAAGTTGTTTGTTACTCTGCTTCAATTGAATCTCATCTGCAATCTGCACTATTCTGTTAATTTAAATTTTAAGTTTCTCTAATTTTAAAGTTATATTAGCATAAGATCTTTTATGTACACTTGTTAAGATTCAAGCTTTTAAAAGTATTTCTCATGACTTAAAACTATAAAATTTTGTTAATGAAAAATGATGAGACCAATTTTCACTAAACTGTGAAACATATGTAACCGAGTTAGTACAATTTCTATTATAAATCATCCAAAGTACCTCTTGTATACCAAATCATATTGCTAAGCTCTAATTCCTGCTCACGAAGAAGCTTTTCAGTGAACCAACTACTTTGAAGTTTGTAAAGTGCACTAACTTGCAAACCTTGCATGCGCTTTAAATTTCTGTTGCATGGTACTTCAATATCTTTGTATGTTGGTGCTTATTGGACATCTTTGTTCTTAAGTCGGGAAACGCAACACAAATTTGTTACTGAAATCAGAACAGGCTAGATTTTCTGATCTTTCTAACTCTGTGCTATCGGAATCTCCAATACCACATCCAAATAATTTATGTATGGGCTTGAGTTTCCTTGGTTAAACGGTGGTAATTGGTAAACTATGGATGAGGTGCATCTCAATTTTAAAGGTAGCAGTAAAAATATAATGGATGAGTGGCTTCTACCCAATTTTTTGTCAGTTAAGAAGTTGTCTTCACTTAATCCTCTCTGTGTGATAAACTACATGACTCCCTTGTCATTGTTAGTGAACTTGCTGGTGTCATATCTCCTCCACCCACTTGTTTGCTGCTCGCAATAGAGTATAATCAATAAAATATCTAGCCTGATACATAACTTGGTGAAACTTGAGAGCCTGACTCGATATTGATGTATATATTATTCAGTCAAATCTCTACTTGTCGAGCTCTGTATGAGGCCTTCAGGATCAAGATTACAGAGTTATTTCTTTAGTGGAAGACTTACTTTTCAACACATTTCCTCTAAATTCCAGGTGTATTATTATTACCCCTTCTCTGCTGTACCTGATCCTGCAAAGGTCTACAATGACCTTAGATGGAACATCACTAGGCCCCAAGGTTTTGAGGCTGTCATGCGTGTAAGATGCAGCCAGGTGATGTTTCTGTTTTGCTCTGTTTCTTAAGTGAAATATTGATAGTTGACTTTATTGGAATGTGATGATAATTTAACCATATTTTAATGTGTTTGCCCCTTGTAGGGTATTCAAGTTAATGATTACTCTGGAAATTTCTGCAGACGCATTCCAACTGACATTGACCTACCTGGGGTTTGTGCTCCTTTTGAAAAATACTTGGTCTTATATTTCTTGTTAATTTGTGTTAGCTTCTGAACCACAGTTATTTTAATATTTTATCAGTTAAGAACGATTCAAAAACTTGATCGTAACTCCTTGCACTGTTTGGTTAACCTAAGGACATAATAAAATTATTTGCTGCATGATGATTAGCTTTGAACACAAGTTGGATGATTAGCTACTCCTTGCTAAAAGCGTGTTCGAAAATTTGCTTGGATCATGTATCTGGGATATTGTGCTTCTAGCCTGGTGAATATTATTTCATTTTGGGGATTGATATGTTGTATAATTGATTCCTAAACTATTGGTTGTATTTTTTCCCAGGTGTTTGAAATTCAGTCAATAGTCTTTAACTACTTAGCAAAATGATTTTATATTTTCTTAATTTGTGATTTAAATTGCACTATGAATGAGCTAGGGAAATGAATGATGAGTTATTGATATACATCCTAGTGATTTGTTTCTTGGTATATGACTGGAGTTGATATATTTGAAGGTGTGGTATGGGGCTGACAAGTGTGTTCAAATTTTCATTGGTTTTTCCTTTTGTTTGAAGAGTTTTACAATCATGATTTATGTCCTCCTTGAGGTATTCAACGCATTGTAATATGGGTAATTAAAGAAAAATTAAGCTGTCATAGGGTCGGAGCAAATTACTCATGTTGCAATGCTTATCTTAAAAGTTCCTCATGAGTTCTCATATTTAGCATCAAATAACCACTTCCAAAATGTGATATTCCTTATTCAACAATTTTCCCTTTTCATGTATGTACTTTTGTGCTTTCACGAACCATTTTACACATTTTTCTGCTAAAAGGGTTTTAGCAAGGTTAAGTTCTGCTTGAGCAAAATTTTTGTTTTTTATCTATTTTTGTTTCAACCCATGATCAGTCCTTTTCGTTATGCAGATTGATTGTGACAAATGCATTTTGGTAACCTTAAAGCATGATGACAAATTACAAGATGGTTCTGAATGTGCTTTTCAGGTATTAATTAGTGGTATATGAATATTTAGTGCCCATGGTGTTTTACACATTATTTGTAGCATTGACAAGTAAAGAATTTTTATGCATTTATAATATTTCTATAATATTCTTGCTTTCACTTTCCAGTGTGCCCTTCTGTATACCACTGTCTATGGGCAAAGAAGAATTCGAGTCACAAACTTATCCTTGCCATGCACAAATATGCTAAGTAATTTGTTTCGCGCTGCTGACTTGGATACTCAATTCGCAAATTTCTTAAAACAAGGTACTCAACTCTGGCATTGACGTCTTTCTTTACTTTTCCCTTTTGGTGAATTGGTTGTGCAACTTTTTTTTTTTTTTTGCTCAGTCAAAAAAATATTTTTATTAGAACCCAGAGGGTAATTACAAACAACTGCAACACTTGATCAACATCTTAAAAACTCCAAAAGACACCAAAAACACCGTAAAACAACTCAGACCAAAGAACATCAAAATAAAAACGGATGAGAATCACCTAAAAGTATCGAAAAACAATAGCAAACAATCTCCAAAAAAAACACACACACACGCAAAGTTCAATAACTAAACAACAAATTCCTGTTAAGGAACAAAACCCATATAGACACCAATGATTAAAGAAGTAATGATTACAGTGAAACCACTTCAATTTCTTGTAACCTTCCTACTCAATTTAATGTTTGCTTTGCTTCGAACTGTGATTAGAAGATGTTCCACGTTGCCATTATTTTTCACATTATGGATTTATCTTATATAGATGAGATGTTACTTGGTTATTTTATCCAAAGAATTTTGTCGCAATATTCTTTATGGAATCGTTAATTTGATGTGCGAGAATACTGACATTGTAGTGTGTTTCTCTAATTTACCTTGAATGCAGCTGCAATTGAAATTCCTACAGCCCCACTTATGCAAGTGAGGGACCAAGTGACAAATCTTTGCATCAACACTCTGCTTTCATATCGTAAATTTTGTGCCACGGTATCATCATCTGGACAGCTTATTCTTCCTGAGGCTCTCAAGCTTCTTCCTCTATATACTCTTGGTATAAATATTTCTTTTTGTTTATCTGCTTGATCTATCTCATTCATTTCCATTATTATTATTTTAGTTAATCTCCATTTTCCAACTTCATGTTCTCTTCCATTGTCGTATTCTAAAAAAATATTGAAATATTTTTCATCTGTTGATAAATAGTTTTTTTTTTTCTTCAGCGTTAATCAAGAGTACAGGGTTGCGAACTGATGGCAGAATAGATGACCGGTCCTTCTGGTTCAATTATGTTTCCTCCCTTTCTACTCCTTTGGCAGTCCCACTGGTTTATCCCAGGATGTTTGCCATCCACAACCTTAATTCAAAGGTAATAAATTTATAGCTGCCTTACTAATGGCATTACTACCGAAATATACCATTTTTAAAAATTATTTACCAAAATAACAATATTCCAAGATTATTTGCTGGAATAACACCCATTTCTGACACATAGGGCAAAAGCGCGATTGACCAGTCCAGTCAACAGATTCTAGGAACTTCCCCGATTTAGGTGAAAGGCGCAGCTGACGAAGTGCACCTTTCAAGGGTTTGAAAAAATATAAATATTAAATGAAACTGTGATTTTAAAAAATAAATCATGTTATTTGAACTATAAGTATATTGTAGAACTTTGAAATGCCATAACTTTATGCTTGGGTGTCCGGTTGAGGTGACTTTTTTTGAATCCACATAACTCTTCAAGATCTACCTGGTGGCAAGGCGCCTTGTCGTCGTTTTCATCCCAAAAACCTCATTTTGGCCTTTAATTTTTAATTTTTTGGTACTTGTCAATAATTTTAATTCAGACTTCTTTTTTAATTTGTCGGACTTAAAATTCCAATATTTTTCTAAAATATTTTGGTTTCCTCTCAGTTTGGTCCATGTGGTGCAAAAGATTGCCATAAGGTGTGGTATGAATTTTGTTTGATTTTTCTCAAACTTCATGGCTGACCAAGTGCGTCTTTCACGTAAATCACGGAATTTTTTGGAATCTACTGACTGGTCTACCACGGAGAACAAAGGTGTGCCCTGTCAAATCCACTTTCTAAAAGGCATGGCTGACAGGGTGCGCCTTTTCCCTATGTGTCAGAAATGAGTGTCGTTTTGGTAAATAATTGAGAATTGGTGTTATTGTAGTAATTGATTTTTAAAAACAGTTTATATAGGTAAAAAAGTCTATGCTAACAGACAATTTTCTGCTTGTTGGACAGGAAGGGGATGATTCTATTCTTCCTCCTACAATCCCACTTTCTAGTGAACATGTCAGTGATGATGGAATATATCTTCTTGAGAATGGTGAGGATGCTTTAATATATTTTGGGAGCTCAGTGGACTCGAGTATCCTGCAACAACTTTTTGGCTTCACCTCAGTTGATGAAGTCCCCACTCAGGTACTTTGTTTTACTGTGTTTCTTATAATCATTGATTTATTAGAATTATTTTTGTGAATTCTGACCATAATCACACGTAAGGAAAGTGTTGAGGACCTGAAATTGTTTTCCCTGCCCTATTTATTTTAAAATAAATTCCACATTTAAATACTAAACTCGAATGGCCCAGCATATATTAAATTGACCTCATCCATTGTAAGTTTTACCATCAAACTCCCTGTATATTGATTTTTGTCTGCATGCTAAGTTTCACTTTCCTTCAATTTAAAGGTGTGAATTTCCCTTTGTTATTTTGGAGTGTGTGATTTTTGGATTGAATAAAAGCCGTTGTGTTTGATGCCTGAATAGTATGAAGCTGAAATGAGTGAACTCGGATTCAAGTTTTTGGTGTATATTCCATAACATGTTTTGCTTGTCAGCATTATACCGTGCCTGGACCCTTTCACCTTCCTATTACTTACACTTTGTCAACATTGTATGTTCAGTTTGTGATGCAGCAATTTGCCAATCCTTTATCAAAGAGGTTAAATGATGTTGTAAATGTGATTCGCCAACAAAGATGTTCCTACCTTCGGTATGATCGGATTAACAGTTCGCACCTTAGAGTTACTTTACTCCTAAAAGAACAGTTTTTGTTCCATCTCTTTTACAGAAAAAGTGAAGTATATTTGGGTGTTTAATGCAATTTTATCCTCATTCTTTTGCAGCTTCAAATTGTGCAGAAAGGGGGATCCATCAGGTCAGTGCATTGAACTTCCTTCTCACGCAAGCTATGATACTATTTGATAAATTATGTTATGTAGAATATTCAACCAAAATAGCCACTGATTTTTCCAACATGCCATCATATGAACATTTCTAAACTATGTAATTTGAGAGGGAGGCTAAGGGTAGGGAGTTTAATGGTTGCCGAAGAATTATTGCCTTAATTTTTGTGACAATGAAGCAAATTGCATCTACGCTCGCAGGTTTCTTATTGTCGGAGTAATTGGTATATAATCATATTATAGCATTCTCATAATTCAATGCTCCTTTACATTTTTCAGGAATGCTGTTCTTATCATGCATGGTTGAAGACAAGAATGCGGGTGGCCCATCTTATGTCGAGTTTCTTGTACACATTCATAGGCAAATCCAAATGAAAATGTCATGATAAGTTTGAAGCCTCCTGAGTTAAGCTCAACAGGTATTCGATTTTGATTTGGGATTTTGCATGAAGCACAAAGAAGAAAAGGTTGAAAGTGAGATGACAAATCCGAGTGGCCTCCTACTCTGAGTTTCTTGTATTTGTGGGGCTGTTCTTAGCGAAAGAGTGTTATTATGCTTTTCACAAGTTGTGATCGTCCAACATTTTATGATGCACTTGGAGATTAAGTTACAAGGAAACATTGTAATTCCAGAACTTTAAAGATTATATATGTACGATCACCTCAAGATTTTTATTGGGTCTAAAATAATATATTCTTGACTTTAATGGGTTGTTAAATTATTGTCTATACAAGTATATTGGTTTATCTTTTTTTAGTTCATTAATGATCGTATTGGTTGCTAGGCATAAGTTGATAGAGCTTTGAAGATTATACACCAACGATCACCTAAAGATTTTTATTGGATATAAAATATAGAAAATATCCCGAATAGTTTTCACAATTGTTTTAGTTTAAGGTTAAGGTTAGAGGTTTAAAATTTATGGTTTATGGTTAGAATTTAGGGTTTAAAGGTTAGGGTTTAGCTTTTAGAGTAATATTATTAGGGATTTAAGTTTGGAGACCTATAATTATTTTATTTGTAATTTATTTTAAATTTATTATGAATTCACAATAATGATTATGTTTGTATATAATTTTTATATCTAAAATATAATTTATATATTCAAATTAAATTTTATAAATAATTTATATTAAATATTTTAAAAATATTTAAAATTTATATTTTGTATATAATTTAATAGTGAAAATGGATAAGGAAAATGATTTGATGCATTGCTCGTGGATAACTAAGTTTTTTACGAGCAATGTATTTTTAGGGTTTAAGGTTAGGATTTGAGTTAGCTTTTAAGTTTTTAGGGTTTGAAAGTGTATAAGGTTTAGTGTTCCTTAAATAACACACGTCATCACTTGAAGTCTACTTGTAGAAAAAAAAATCTCTACTAGCGGCGCATCAAATATTTTTTTGACAAATTATAATTTTAATTATAATCTTACCTAGAGGGAGGGGAAGAGGACTCTAGGTAAAGGAATGGGTGCTCTTAGTAGGTTTAAAATTCATGAACTAAGGGTATATGAGAGAACAAAAATAAGTAGTTTGATTAACCTACCAAATGTGTTTTATTAACCCAAAAGATAATAGTAGAAATGAGTTTAATGTTTATTTTTCAATTGTACTCGTAACGAATCGTTCTGTTTACAAGGTGTATGTACATTTTTAAAGGGTTAAGAAATATATGGACAGATATTACCTTGTAACCACCTATAGGTTATTTAAAAAAAGTTTTTAATAAAAATAAATTTTAAAATATCAAAGAAAATATTAGAAATCATTGAGAAAAAAACATTTTTCACCATTATAACACGTAGCAGACAATCAACGGAACCCAGACTCGGTAATCTTCCTAGCAATATAAATTGCAGGGTAAAAAAATTGAAGGGTTAAAAAGTATTCTTTAAAAAATATAAATTGCATACATCATTTAATGAAATAATATAGATGTTAACATTCAAAAAACTGATTTATATAAATGGTTTAAGACAAAACAACACCTTATAATTTATGTCGCATTAAAGTTCTATTTGTGAAAATAATATATTACAAGTGTATGAAATAATTTTTCTTTATATAAATATTAATAATTAATAATATATATCTCTCCTATTATTATTGTTTATAGTACATTTTATTTCAATTCTTTTTACCATTTGCTTGCTAAAATATTGAGTGCTAAATTAAGATTATACCATTTGATTTAATATTCAACATCAAAATATTATAAATGTTTACGAACACTTCTTTTTGAAACAATGTTTACGAACACTTTAATTGTGATTTGGTTTCTTCAGAAGGTTATTTATCAATTATGTTGAATGTGTAATTTCATGTTTAATTTTTATTTAATTATATTTATTTAGTATTTCATTTAATTAATATAGATAATTAGTATCTAAATAACTATTTTTATTTATTTAATAACAATTTTATTTCATGTAATGAAAAATAAATAAAATATGATGTAATTACCAATAATAATGGCAGATTAAAAATACTCATTATTTTATTTTGTATATGTTCTTGCAAATGAAATATAAATCAAAATTTTCTTTCATAAAGTTAACTAATCTACAACATATGTCTACTTTCTAACTACAATCCTCCTCTCATACAGTCAACTTACCCAATCAATCAATAAATGAATATTTTCTGTACAAAAATACTGCCTAACTATATAATTCAAGGGGTTAATTCTAATTAACTGGGGGGAATTAAGGTTCAAGAGAAGATCTTCTGGGATAACTCCTTTCTGGCAACTTCCAGTTTGTAGCAATGATCCTACAACAACCCCACCTCAAACAAGTTCTTTTCAAAGTCTATTTTCGGCCTGTGTTTTTCCGTCCCTTCATTTTTCTTGAAGTAATCATATCCCATATCCATGACTAATGGATATTCTGCCATGGGTACCGAGATTTGACTCTACGAGGACTCTCCAAAGAATTTTGAAGAAACTGAATGTAGTCATGTGAAAAACATACCCATATCAGACACATCCGAGGCCGCCATTCTTTGTCGGAAAATGTAATCTCACATGGCAAGTAATGTGCACAAACAAAGATCGCTTTCTTCCATGCTAGACACCAAAGCTAGGAGACTCCAGCATTTTCAAGTCTGACCTGCTCATGTGCTTTCAAAACCTCTGAGGTGAAGTTGCCCAAGGCTTCAAAGATTGGGACCAAACCTGCTTGCAAACTACTTGAAGCAGCATCATTAACTAATTTGATGGCATCCTTATGCCTGACTCTCTCTTCCTCTAATTTTTTCCTCATAGAATCCAAATCCACCTTTAGGTCATCCAGTGGAGAAACTCCGCTTTTGGAAGAAACCTTGGAAACAGTGTTTTTATCCGATAATGCTTCTCGCTCCTGCTCCATCCTATGCCTCTGTAACCGTAACTCCCTAACCCGTTTCTCGAAATCCTTTGAGAGATATTGGGCTCTGGTCCTCCGACGTTGCTCCTCATCTTGCCTTTCCCATAACTGGTGTAGGCTGGAAGCAAAGCTCTGCATGGCATTTGCTACACCTTTTTCCGAAACTCGATCCATTGCTTGGTACCAATCATTGCAAATTACAAAAATTGATGGTGCCCCAACTCGGCTTGGGGAGAAAGGAGCGACCCCATCAGCAGTTATTTCCTGTTCACGTTCAATGCATCTCATGAGCCACCAATACAAGGACCCGACATATGCCTTTTGGGTGTTGATCCAATTATTAAAGCGAGAGCACCAGTCCAAAAGCTCCATCTCAAGCTCAACAGTAGCTTTCAAACCTGAATCTCTTTCGAAACCAGTATTTGCTCTTAAAGATCGAACTTTGGTCCCCATTATGGCTTGGAACTGCTTCTGATGGCAGCTAAGCATGGACTTCCACATTCTTATCAACCTGCAAATTAATACAGCCACATACATTGCATAAGAACCGAAAGAAGTTGAACAAAGAAATAGGTATGCAACCACTTCTCATGAAAGATAACGCTAAACACACCGACTACCTCAAAACAGATAAAGGGATATTAAGTTCCAATCGGATAAAAATGAACGCCTCCAGAAGTTCTTGACAATATGCAAAATAAAACATTCCACAAATCTTTTTCAAAGTTGCAAAATAAATTTGACAACAAGAACGAGACAACTCCATCATTTCCCCCCACAAGTTGCAAGAAAATATAATGAAAGAGCCGTGTAGTTCCCCTTACAAACCACAGCATAACAGCAATACATGCAAGTATCATTATGCATAATTGCAGATACATGATTCACCATTGCAACACAATATAATTGAATTAATCTAAAACTAGAAGCTAAAATATTTTGCATGCACTAGGATAGAAGCCATTAATTGTGAGTGGATTCGACGAAAACTGACACCAACAAAATAACATAGTGATTCTGCTAGAAACACATGAAGTCATGTATCATATTGTAGGGAGGCACTATGGTTCATGAAGATTAGTACTTATTAAGCACAAAGATGATCAAATTTAACTAGGAAAATAACAGAAGTCAATACCCATAAACCAAGTTGGTGAGCTGGGGCTGCAGTTCTTCATCCCTTAGCTTATGTATCCTAGTTGATATAGTTTCAACAGCCTTTATACAAACATCAATTTTTGTCATCAACTTTCTTATCGAAGCCCGTGTTGCATCAATCTTGCTGGATTCTGCTCCCTGGTTATCTAACATTCTTAGTTTGCTACACTTCTTCTCATAAATAACACGTAGCCTTTCTTCATCCTAAAATCATCGCAAAAACAAGAGCATAATAAGCATTCAAAAATGTTTTCAAAACACTTGTGAATGACAATTAGTTAAATTTGGGATTAGTTTTTTGAACCAAAGTGCAAGAAATAGCACAGGAAGTAACAGTAGAAAACAAAAGACAGAAACTGGTAAAAAAAGTCTACTCAGATAATAACCACCACCTTGAAAATCAATCAAATAAGCATCACATTTTGACTACACAAGAAAACAAAAGACTAAAAGTACTATGGCTTAAGGAAAAATAACTATTATGCAATACAATTACAACCTTTTCAATCCTCTAATATAAGTTGATTCAGCATACCAGGCAAGTAAAGAAGCAAAGTTTATATTTATTCATATAACTTGCATACCTTGACTTCTTTATATAATTTCTTTTCCCATGCATAAAGCTCCTCCAAAGTTGATGAAAGATTTCGACGCTCTTCATCCTGGTCTGGAACCTGACAGTATTCTTTTGCCATTTTCATTGTCCTAGAAGTTATCGGTGCTGATGGTCTAGGTGGAGGAGGAGATGAGATCATGTTAGGCGCCACCAGATACAGCATCCTAGAAAAGATCACTGCACAAAAGAGATGTGAGCTTCAATAAAGCAGCGTAGTAAATGACTGAAATTTAGCCAAATGATTCAGTCATCTATGTACACAAGGATGGAACAGGTAAAATCATGAAAGAATACAAGGGGGTAAGTTCACAGCATAACTATCACACGGTTTGAAGTAATGCTCGGTGTTTTAGAATTTCACACATACCAATTCAGTAAAATCTTTAAACATCTCTCTCCCAAAGTCTAACCTAGCATATTTAACTTCACAAGCATCCAACAAGAAGAAAAAATGAAAAACCAAAGACAAAGTTGTAAGAAAGAAAAAAACAAAAACCCACCTCTAAACCCTGTTCCTTTACGTTGCTGGTAAGGCAACTTGCCAACCTCAAGCAAAACAGCAACCTCTTTCCCATATCCAGAGGCAGTCTCAAACTCATCCTTTATCTCCTTCACAACCTCCTGGAGATCTCTCGTGCCATGGACGGACAATGTGGTTAAACTACTCGGCTTGGAAGAGTCAACATCCAAATTAGATACCTCTTCTACCTCAAAAATGACCCTTTTATTCTTAGGAAAGTCTTCCTCGGGACTCTTTGTAACAATAGTATCAGCACTTCCACTACTTGGACTAATATTAATATGATCCCCAGGCTCCAAGCTCTCGTTTTTACTTGATGGAACTGCCTTTGAAGTGGAAGTTGAGGCTTCGGTAATACCATTAACCCTTTGAACCGGAACTGACTTTGAAGTCCCTTCACCAAAGTTCCTAGTTTTATTATTAATACCATTATAATTATGATTCATTTCCTCATTCGCCATTTTCCTCTTTTCTTTGTGAGCAGCTCTTAACATCTCAGGCTCTGTTTCATCTTCCAAATCAGGGATTCCTTCTCTCTCCCTCACCTCCTTTGAGTCCGGACTACTCGTGGTCGACCCGTAACCGAATCTAGACGCCGGATAGTAACCCGGATACCCACTGTTATCAAAAGTTTCAAACACATTAAGAAAATCCCATGTCGAATTTCTCGGTGGAGACGGCGGAGCAGGCGGTGGTTGAGGTGGTCCGGGAGGAGAATTCCTCTGCCCATGTCCATATTCTCCTCTCGGAGACCCCATAGGGTACCCAAAAAAGCCTCCATTTGTATAATTTGAGTAGCCATAATGTCCATCAGGCTCCTGATAAACAAAAGATTGAGAAGGTGTTGCAGATTTCTTCATGTAATACATATAAGAAGAAGAATTACCAGTAGCCACCCGGTTATCTTGAGGGGGAGGGTAAGGGTATCCATAGCCATAGCCACCATAGCCATAGTTGTAACCATAAGGTGCTCCTGGTCCTTCTTGGTCTGGGCTGTGTCTGTGGCTGTGGCTATGACTATTGCCCATTTCAACATGACCCAAAGGTGAACCGGAACCTGACCGTGAAATTGAAGGTGACCCAGATGACAAATCCAAATGAGACCCCTCTCCATCACTTTCTTCTTTGCCTTTTCTCTTGTTTTTGCCGTGTTCTTCAATGGAATGGGAAAGGGAAGAAGAAGAGGAGGAGACAACGTGGTTGTCGTCTTTCCTCTTCTTTTTCGAGGATTTGAATTCGTCGGAAGGCAATGTGAGAACAGGGGAATCAACGGAAGAGGAAGATCCGACGACGAGCTCTTCATCGACGAACTTACGGATCGCTTCACCAACGTCACGCAGGGAGTTAAAGTAGGTCACATGAGCGGCGGCCAGAGCGGAACGGTGAATCGACGCCGCTTTGATTAGCTCCTTCCGTTCTTTACAAAGGGCTACCAAAGGTAAGTCATCGACTTTGGAAGGTCCGCAGCCCATAATAATACTATTAGCGACGAAAACCGTAGCCAAAACTGAAGAACAACAACAAGAAGAAGAAAAACCCAGATTGAAACCTTGATCCAGTAGTCCCATTCATGGTTCCTGCCCACAAAACAATCCCAGAAAAACAACCATTTTTATCACCAAAAAATAAAAACAAAAGATCCAACTAAAATATCAAAACACTAATAAAATATCTACAACGACAAACGACTGAATGATCAAAAGGAGTCGACAAAGAGAGAGAAGGGGTTTAGGGGAGATAGAAATCGGACCGTTGAAACTGGAGAGAGCAAGAAATGACCGTCCATGCAGAGAAAGGACAGAGAATAGTTTGAGATTGATGAAACTGAGATATGGGTTTTTGCTTTTGTTTTGGATTGTAGTAATTGAATTCGGATTCAGTACACGAAAGGGAAAAAATAATTATTATTATTTTATCGAGATGCGTGAAGGGCGTGTGTGCGGATGTCAAAATTTTTGAATGAATGGTTTATAGACAGTATTGGTTTTATTAGAGAGACGGGGAGCAGAGTTGCAGAAAAGAGAAGAAGAAGAAGACGAAGAAGAAGGGTCGTAGAACCCGATATTGGTCATTATTACCCACCATTTTTCAGACTTTTATGTTTTATGATTCTTCTAATACCACCACTGTTACTTTACAGAAAATTACCAACACTCTTAGAAAAAAAAAAGAATTCGACTGATAATTATTAGACGTATTAGCAGAATATATTATACTTTTAATAATAGGACACGAATTTAAATTTTAAATATAATATTATTGAAAAACATAATCTCAGACGAACATATATAAAATACATGTTACTAAAAAAATCGAATAAAAAACTGAGAATTTATGATTATTTCTATTTCATATATGTCATATGTTGAAAGTAAAATCAGTTCAAATTAATCCTTAACCTATTAACAAATTAATTTGGTTCATGCACCTATAATATAATAAGTTGTTGTAACCATATTAATCTCGTTTACAGTATCATTTTTTTCAACACTCAGTCTGTGACTTTTTTCTTAAAACTATTTATATTAAATCTTTATAGGTTTATTAAAGGATATATTTTTAATTAAAGGCCTAGGGTATTTATTTAGGTATGTCTAAGACCTAAAAATAGGAGTAATACTGAATGTTAAAATCAGATGTCCCAATGTGAGTATTTATTCGAGTCGAATCGATTAAAAAATTAAATTAATCTTTATTTTATTTTATTTTTTCAAATAAAGTCAAATTTAAACATTTTGATTCAAGTCTGATCGAATATATTTATTTGAGTAAATTAAAAAACAATTAAATTATAACTTTTGTTAACGTTCTAAATAAATTTCAAGTCAAAAACTCATAAATTAGAGTGCATATATAAAAACTTATTTCAAAGAAAAAATAAGGGGGAAACATAATTTAATATGACAAAACTAGGTTAAAAAATGCTTAAATATAAATTTGGTACTTAAACTAGTTATCTTCTCCTAAGTCGATACTTCAAGAATTTTTACTTCCAAAATAGTACTCGAATTTGACATTTTCTCCTAAGTTGGTACTTAAAGAATTTTTTCTCCCAAATTGGTACATGAACTTTAATTTCATTCACTATTTTAGTATTTTTACTAATAGTTTTAGTCCCCAAAATGTATACATTCTATCTATTTGATCTTATTTCAAAACAATTCAATAAATTTAACCTTTCAAATTTAAAAGCTATATCAATTTAGTCATTTTTACGATACTGTCAAATCAAGCAAGTTTACCGAAACAAAACGACATTTGGATAAATGCATTCTACGATAAAGCAACAACTTATTGTTAAACTTTTATTATACCAAAAAAATAATATAACATTTATGGGAGAATTACAAACAATTTAGGAAAATAACATACAGTAAATTGATAGAATTTTTAAATATAGTGGCTGAATTTATTGATTTGTTTCGAATTATGACTAAATTGATAGAATGTATAAATTTTTGTACCAATTTAAAAAATGTTGTCTAGTTCAAATACTAACTTGAGAGTAAAATTTCCTTAAGTACTAACTTAGGCGAAGGTGAATAGTTTAGGTACCAAATGTATATATAAGCCTTAAAAGGTTACTTGGTTAATTTTTAAGCCTAATAAAGCTCAGGTTAACTCAATAATTAATTATTATATAACTTAATTTATTTTTACAAAATTTAAAGATTTTTTACGGGGTTTATATACTTGGTTTTATATATTTGGTATATTTTCATACATTTATGATTTTTTTATGAACTTATGGAATTTTATATATTTAGAAAAGTCGAAGTTTACATTTTTGGGAGGGACTAATTTATTATTTTGAAAATTGACAGAAACCTAATAATTGGTTAATCGATTTATTGAATATTTGAATTGTACAAGTTAAACTCGTCTCAAACACAAAAATTAATAAATTTATTCAAGTTGATTAATATCGAATAACTCAATTCAATTAACACAAAATTTGAAGAACAAATTTAATATTTTTAAGTCAAGTCAATCTTTTTATTTTGATATTATTTTTTTTCTTTTAAAAACATACAAATTAAACGTGTTCACAAGCAAGTCGTGTTTAAGCTACAATACGAACTATTATTGTTGTTGTACTCTAATCCTTTTATTAACTTTCATTCTATCAAAGCATGAGATGTAGTGTGGCCGTTATTTATCTCATCCTTAAACATGAGGTCAGAGGTACCCATAGGAATGTGATACACTTCATAGTTAATTTTTTACCTCTTAGTAAGAATACTACAAAATAATTAGTTATTGTTATGAACGGTGAATACATTAATTAAAAAATGTTTTGTTTTTATCGAGTTTAAGTAATTGTTAAAAAATAAAAAATTATACTAGTAAAAATACATGTCTAAACTTGTTGAGAGTTGAGATGATGAATTTTAGGAGATTGTAGCCATTTATGATTCCACTTTGGACAATGAAGCCATTCGATTTCGGAGTTGATGTTTGTTAGTGTTTATGCATGACATGCATTTATTATGGTGTACAGACATTTAATGCCACTTTATTTTTTCCCCCGATTAAGGCTTGTTTCTCCGGACTCCCAGAACCTAATTCTTAACCTTGGATTAAAAATATGATTACAAAAGTTGAATTCAAAATTGCAACTTTATCAAATTTAGAAAAAATATATATTTACTTTCTTCGTTCCATTAATTTTATTTTGTTATTGATTTTATAAAAATATTTTTTAAAATTTTAATCATAATTATTTTAAATAATTTAAACCTATAAAAATATATATTTTAAAACTTCTTTATTGAAAGTTTATAAAACATATATTTTAAAATATATTTTTCATATTTTATCAATAAAATTTTTTAAATAATAATAAGTCAAAATTTAAAAAAATTGACAAAAAAAAGTCAATAAAGAAAATTTTAATAAGACAAAAAAATAATAAAAATAAAGGCTTTACTATTGGCGGTATTTAATAATAAATTTTAAAATAAGAGATTTATTACTGTGCGACCTGAGTTTGAGTATCTGAATGTTTTTGACGGATGCTTTTTTGTGTTGTAAGGTTCTAAGTGTGGATTTTCCTTTTAGGTGTTCTATCATCTGGTATAATTGTGTAATTTAAGCGCGTATAGGCTGTACTCTTTTTCTTCCACTTAGATCTTTGAGAGATTTTTTAAAGAGGTTCCTATCAGTGCTTTTTCATGAATAATATATGCTTCCTTTCAAAAAAATATTGTTGATAAGAATAAATTTATATAATTAATCTATATTTTGCTTTTCATTGTAATCTAATCTAATATAATTAATCACATTCCTAAAAAATTGTATTTTATTAATTTAGAGTGTTTAATGTAATTGAACCATAAACCCTAAAAATACTAAATCATGTACCCTAAACACTAAATCTTAAAACCCAAAACAGTAAACCCTAGACCTATAAACCCTAAACAATGAGCCCTAGACAAACAATAAACCCTAAAATATTAAAACAATAAACCCTAAAACCCTAATCACTAAACCATTTTAAGTGATTATTAATTATATTAAATACCCTAAATTAATATAATATAATTTTTTTAAAATATAATTAATTACATTCTATTAAATTCTATTGAAACGCAAAATAAACATTAATAATATAAATTTAACTATTTTTATTAAAAATACTATGGGACGTGAATAGCAAAACCCTAAGAATAAACATCGTCTAAACAGTTCATAATATCGCAAATCGTTAAATTACATTTATATAAAATATTCTACATGATTAGATTCAAACTTTACACCTTAAAATTATTTATTCATCATTTTCATTTTAACCGAATAAAATCGAGTTCATTAAAAGTTTTCTTCTTCAAATTTGATTTTTTTTCTGAAATATTATATTTTAATAAATAATATCATTATTCGTTTGTTTTACAATTACCATAAAACAAGGCTTGACGGAATTGTTAGATATTCGAATAAAATAGTTAAGCATCGACCACCTACTAAAATACAGAATTTTAATTACTGAAACTTTAAATTACTTGTTCATATAGTACATGGCGATGTTGTTAATGCAACTATTCCTCGTTTTGGTGGCATATAATTAAATCCTAACACTTTTTTTTTCCAAAAGAATAATATTGACGGCTTGCGGACGTCCAAGATTGATGCTTCAAATTGCATGACCTAAACATTGCTTATGCTATATATATATATAAGTGAGATTACCTTATATTCATATAAAAGTGAACTTAACGAGTGGTTATAGTAGAAAAAAAATGATGTTATTCATTTTTGAAAATTCGAGTTCAATCTGCCTTGTCTGTAAAGTGCATGACACATCAAAATGCTTTAAAAAGTATGAACGAATATTATCTTATAATCAACTTAAAAATATTAAAAATATATAAAATTAGCTATTTTTACATGTTTTAGTAATTTTGTAAGTGATTAATGTTTTAGTTAATTAATGAATTTAGTGATATGATTCTTTAATCATTTTTAAAAAATGAAACAATAAAAGTATATTTAAATTGTAGTAAAAAAAAAGTAAGATAGGACTCTACACGATCTGGATCATGCATATATTTAAGTGAAGAATTGTTTTTAAGGGTATATTTTTTATACAAGACAGTGGCGGATTCAAAAATTAAAAAATAAGGGTTTGAAATATATTTGCCACTCCGGAAGGACATACCAATGCCACCCAATTGTTTTCACTGCTTCGGGAAAACAAGTTATTTGGATTTGTTCGCTGCCACTTCGGAGGAATAAGTCATCTACTATATGGTCTATCCTTTGCCACTCCGAGAAGACATGCCAGTGCTAACTAGTTTGTTTTTGCCGTTTCGAGAAAACAAGTTATTCAGATTTGTTCGCTACCACTTCGGAGGAATGAGTCGTCTGTTATCTGGTCTATCCCTTGCCGGTCCGGGAGGACATGCCAGTGCTAACCAGTTTGTTTTCTCCGTTTCGGGAAAAGAAGTTATTCAGATTTATTCGTTGCCGCTTCGGAGGAATGAGTCGTCTACTATCTGGCATACAACGCATTGCATTAATTAATTCGTAAAACAAATAAAATTAATCGATGGAGACTGTTCTTAGCAATCAAAGATTCCGTACCCATACTTCACTCGACACCCAAAGAAGAAAATAGAGGAAAGCTTCACTAAGTTAGAGGCCGATTTGAGAGGTCAGTTGGAGCGAAACCAACAAGAGTTAAGGGACGCCATCATCAAGTCTCAACAAGAGATGATGAAAGAGATCTCTTAGTTGATGCAACCATGCCTAAGAGGAAAATGTGCTGTTGAAAACCCAGCCCAAGTCTTGGGGGACCATTCGGAGGCCCCGATCTTTGAAGGCCCTCTTGTTGTCAATCCCTCATCCAACCCTCCACAAGGGGCATCTTCTGCTCATCAGGTCGGCGCCTTTGCCCAAGCTCAACCGGGCGTGACCTTCGGTAATATGCATGGGGTCGAAAGTAGTATCCCGGATCTTGATGAGTTAGAGAAATTGAACCAACTGAAGGCTGAATTCTCAAAACAATTAGAAGACACCTGAAAGGATCTTGAGGAGAAATTTTGAATAATGGGAGATGAAGAAGGTTCTTTTGGACTGAACGCTAGGGAGCTCAGTTTAGTCCCGGATGTGGTAATCCTGTACAAGTTCAAGACTCTAGAATTCGAAAAGTTTGATGGGAGGACTTGCCCCACTACGCATATAATTATGTTTTGCCGTAAGATGGCCAGGTTCATCACCAACGAGAAGTTTCTAATTCACTACTTCCAAGATAGCCTAGCGGGGCCCGCCATAAGGTGGTACAATCAGTTAACTCGTGCCCAAATCAAATCTTGGAAAGATTTGGCACAATCTTTCACAGATTAATATAAGCACATAACTGATATGGTCTATAATCAGCTCTTTCTATAAAGTTTGGAACAAAAGCACAATGAGAGCTTCCGAGAGTATGCCCAGCGTTGGCGAGACGTGGCGGCTCAAGTCCGGCCCCTAATTCGAGAAAATAAAATCATCCCTATGTTTGTGGACACTCTAAGAGGAGTCTTGTACGATCGTTTGATCAACATCCCTATCAGCAGCTTTGCGGATATAGTTATGACAAGAGAGGGCATTGAAGATGCCATTAGAAAGGGGAAGATAACAGACCCTTACAACACAACTACCCACGAGAGGCATGATTCTCAAGTTCTTATGGTGGGGTCTCACCCAAACAATCAGCCTCGTGGCCGCTCCTATAATCAATCATCTTATTGGGGTAAATGTTAAATTCATTAAAATTGGTTGAACACCTCTTAATTATCTTTTAAGATAAAATTGACATGAAAATTAGACTAACATTTTAATTTAAAGCTATGATTAGTTAATTTGACTTATTTTAAATAGTATTATTGGCTTATTGGAATACTAGTTTAAAATTAATCTAATTAATTATCATATCACAAGATAACTCATAATTTATTAGGGTTCTCTGGCCTTTTAGGATTAATTAATTTAGGGTTAATACTAGTAGCACCTAATTAGTAACTAGATCACTAATTAAATTTCCATAATTTAGGCTTTTTAGGTTAGGACATTTAGTGGGCCCCTTATGTGTTTAATTGTCAAGTATTTGTTTGACATTCATTTTATTTGTCATCATTTGGCCTATTTGGTTTACCTGTTAATTAATTTAAATCATAAAAAGGGAGATATTCATTAATTCTGATATTTGTGTCGTAACAGTCCGAGCTTAAAGGATGTTGACCAAATGTTTGAATTAATCCTTACCGACTCAAGGTAAAATTAAAACTTAACCAAATCATTACATCATAATTTAATTGCTTGCATCATGCATAAAGGTGCCGTGCGAGATTCGAACCATAAATTAACACGGCAGTCGGGCTTATTCGATGTCGGTTTAATCTATGGTCCGATGTATCGTCAACCTTATTAATTAAATGTCCAATTAATTTGAATCCATCAGTTTGATATAGCCTGTTCAATTAAGGTTAATTTTCAATTAAGGTCACCAAATTAAATTTCTTTTAAATTCTGACAATTTCCTTTTATTAAAAGCAACAAGTATTTTGGTACCAATTTTCGGGCGTGATGGGGGTGTTAATCCTTCATCACGAGTAACCAATTCTCGGACCCTTTCATATTGAATCTCTGGTTTTGTAGTGTCCAGCCTACCTTATCCAAGTGGCCGGTGGCGACTCCAAGTTTTTTTTATCAATTTTCAAAAGATTGCAATTTTTAAAAGAAATCTCTTTAAACTAAGATTTCAAAAGTGATTTATGAGATAATTCGTATCGACGGATTTTCTAAAAGAAAATCACGCTTATATATTTAAAAGAAAAAAGAAAAAAAAACGTCGCTACAGTATTCAATTTATTGATTGACTAATTCGGATCGAGAAATTTTTCGATTAAGTAGAGATATTACATTCTCATATTATGATTCGAACCCATACAAAAAGGGGAAACTTTTCGATTAAGTAGAGATATTTTTTTGCAACATTGCCTAAGGCTGCCTAGTGAATTTTACAATTCAAGAACTGCGCGGGTGTCTCATTCTGTAGGGGTGAGGCAAGCAGGCCCCAAATGAGGGTTGGGTAACGATTAATTGCGATGGTGCTGTTTCGAACAATGAGGGTTGGGCAGCCGTTGGAGGGTGATTCGTGATCATACACGACTCTCAGGTTCATGCCTGGAACCTTGGGATCCGTAGGGTGGTGCTGGAAATGGACAATCTCGAAGCTGTGGGAATTCTTGCTGGTGGTTCTCGTGCGTTGTCGGGACATGGCCTGGTTACCTCAATTCGACTCTTGCAAGCTCGGGATTGGTTGGTTGTAATCAGTTAATCACACAGTTGGTCGAGCGAGAAATAAAGTTGCAGACAAACTTGCTGTGCTCTGCAGGTCTCAATTGTAGGGTCCGAGGAGTTTTTTGAGCCTCCAAGAGAGTTGTTGCTACTGCTTCACCCAGACAAATTATTATTTGAGAGTTAAGGGCAAATTCGTCCTCCCCTTATACAATTCAAATTATTGGAATTTGTTTTTATGAGACTTGAGTTAAATATAAATTCTAAAATATATTTTGTTCAATATAGATTTCATAAATTTGAAAAGTTAAGGGAATTGGTCCTCGGTCCACCAACAAATGTCTGGAAATGACATTGAATAATCATTATATCATAGTACTAGTTATGTTCGATAAATACGAACGTATGTAATGTGAAATTAAACCTCAAGAATTGTCTTTAATTGGAATCCAATTTATCTACGTCTATCAATTAGTAATCTATTAGTATTTTTTTTAGTAAAATTCAAATTTTAAATAGAATAAACTGGATCCATAATAAATAGATTTAAATTAATTAATTAATTACTAATTAAATATTCAAAGTAAAGTAAGTAAACCGGACCAATAGTAAATTCGATTTAAATTAATAAATTAAATACTAATTAGTATAAAAAAATAAAGGCTTAAATATACACTTGGTACTTGAACTAGACATCTTCTCCCAAATTACTACCTAAAGAATTTTTGCTTTCAAGTTGGTACTTGAATTAGGTACATTCTCGATAGTTGGCACCTAAAGAATTTTTGCTCTCAAGTTGGTACCCGAACTTTAATTTTATTCATTGTTTTGGTACTTTTATTAATAGTTTTAGTCCCAAAACTTATATAGGCTATCAATTTGATCCTAATTTAAAATAATTGAATAAATTTAACTCTTCCTATTTAAAAATGATATCATACTAGTCAATTTTCCACAATATTGGCAAACCCATTGTGTATATCGGATTAAAGAAACAATTAGATAATTGAATTCTACGATAAAACAATAAGTTACTGTCAAACTTTTATTATATCAATAAAGTAATATAACATTTTTGAGAGAAGAAGAAATAATTTAGGAGAATAATTAAGAGTAAATTGATAGACTTTTTAAATATATGTGGTTAAATTTATTGATTTATTTCGAATTAGGACCAAATTGATAGAATGTACAAGTTTTGGTATCAATTTGGGAGAAAGTGTCTAGTTCAAGTACCAACTTGGGAGTAAAATTTTTTAGGTACCGACTTAGGAAAATGTGCATAATTCAGGTACCAATTTGAGAGCAAATTTTTTTTAAGTACCGACTTAGGAGAAGGTGCATAATTTAGGCACCAAATATATATTTAAGCCAAAAATAAAAACATATCCTATTTTCAACAAAAATACGCGTCAAACTAAGCTTTAAATGAAATAGAAAAATGCTTTGCTTGGAAAGAGATGCTTGCTTATTGGAGAATGTACACAATTTCATTTGATGGGTCCTCCTAAGAGATACCACGAGCTTTAGGTTTGCTTCCTAATTAAGGAAGCTGACATTGGGTTACAAAATACGGACAAAAATTATTTGACAATTTTTATGTCCACCATTAAAATATAAAATTTTAAGTTTTAATTTTAAATTTAAATTTTAAATCCTAAAAAATAACATATTTTTAGTTCTCTAAACCTAAGTACTAACTATAAATATTAATTTAAAATTATAAATTTAAAATTTTAGTGTAAAATCGTAAATAATTGAACCGAAAAAGATAAACAGATTTCTATTCTACAACTACACCACCAACCTTTTCAAATATTTTGTCAACTTTTTTTTTCTCTAGACAACTTCAAATTTGTTCGCAAATGTTGAATGCACATCGAAATCGCTCGTTGACGCAAATTAAGATTTTTTGTTTTTCGAAAATATTTTTACTTCTAAAATAATCCTAGTAAATAAAAATAAAAAAGATATTTTTACTAGTAATAATATGAAAACGTATTTGGTTGTTTATTTTCTTATAATAAAAAAATTATAAAAAGGAGTAAAACTATTCTTATATTTATATAGATTCGTTGTTATGTATTTTATATTTATATTTTTTGGAGAAAATATTTTTTATGACTAATATGTATTTGAATTTGATCAATTCGTTAAATTATAAAACACTTGTCTCTATTTCGTTCAATCATTTTTTTCTAATTTTTACATATTTTAATTTTATAAAAAAAAATTAGAATTTTTAACCAAGCATATTCTTTCATTGTTATCCTTTTTAAGAAAATAAAAGCCTGCAAGTTTTTTTAACAATAGGAATTATAGTAGCCCAAGTCTATTAACATTTTTTTAATAGAAAGTCGCTAGTTTTATTAAACGGGAAAATACCCAAAATTACAATTATCAATGTAAACTAAATACATATTTTGGATATTTTCCTAAAACTAATCACTTTAGATCATACAATGACCATATATGAAAAATGTTAAAAACTCATCCAAAAGACTCGAACGAAAAACAGACACAAACAAATTTGACTGCATCGGCAACCGAACCACAAAAGGGGATTAAGCTATTGAAAAATTACCGAGAACTACAAATCAGAGCCGAGCGTCGTGAGAAACTGTCCGCGAGCGCAAACCGCGTATCCAAATTCAATTCGAGGGTCTAAAGTAGGAAAGATCGACATGATTACAAATAAACGACATATTGATCAGTTGTGGCGTCGTCAAATCTAACTATGAGAAAAATATAAAATAAAAGAACGGTCAAACGGTCGAGAAAGAAGAAAAATATGCCAAAAGACATAGATAAGCGTGTCACAAAGGTAGAAAAAATGCACCACAAAAACAGAGTAATTTTATTAAAAAACTAGAAAAGAAATAAATAAAAACATATCCGACAGTCGGCAACCAGCATCAAAATCGGTACCGCTTCTGGATAAATAAAATAAAATAAAATAAAAAATAAAACCGGTACCAGCATCAAAACCGGTACCGCTTTCGGATAGATGAAAAAGGTTGCGTTAAAAATAGAGAGCGATTAGAGTTTTCTAAAAAAAAAAGAGTTTATTAACATTTTAATTTGTATTGAAAATATATTATGAGGTCAAATATATTTTTAACTGAATATAAACAATATTTAATATTAATTTTATATTAAATTAATGGGATAAAAATATTATAAAAACATTATCGCGACCATTTTTGCGACTGGAAAAAAATGTGTGGGAAATAGCTCGGCGGTCGATTCTTTTGGAAATCGGGTTTTTGTTCATTTACATTTATTAAATCTTGAAAAAAAATTAGGGTTTTTCCATATTAAATCCTTTATTTAATTTTGAAAACCAATTTGGAGTCGCCACCGATCACTTTGGTAGACAGGACACCATAAAAACAACCAGAGATTCGTTTTGAAACGATTTGGGTTCGGGAGTCGATTATGTGTGGGGAAGGATTAACACCCCCACAAACGCTCGTTATCGGTGCCTTTTTAATTCCATGTGGCATTTTGGCATTTTGAGTAATAAAATGGATTTAATTTGATCATTAATTGCTAATTGAATTTCTTTCCAAATGAGGATATCATTTTGTAAGAAAATACATTTTAAACGAATACGAATTTTTGAAGTGTCCAATTACATTAAGAAACTTCGATTCATACCCAAAAATGTATCTCAACACAAAAGGTTTAAATGCATGACAAATTATTTTATGGTCGATTTTAAGTAAAAACCTAATTAAGGCTTCTATTCATTTAATTAATTAGAATCTTATGAATATCATTAATTTTTGGATTTGTATGATAACACCCAAATAATTGGGTACTATTCATGTTTGGCCCTAAAATAACAATATCATTACTATTAATGATGGTAATTATTTAACCATAATTTAAATTTTATTGAACTAAGTATTCAATCGTATGTAATTACCATATTCTAATTTTAAATGAAATATTAAACATTTCACTAAAATACCCCATTTGAATAACACCACAATACAGTGTGATACTAATCAACCTATGGTATTAAAGTAATCATTTAATATTCATTTATTTTCAACAATGATCTTCCTCTTCAATTTCAAGTTATTTAAGATTGAGAACCTAATTTTAGGGTTCTAATTATACTAAGTGTATTTAAGGTTTTCTAAACAAATATACTACATGATTATTTAAAAACATGCATCATACAAGCAATTAAATAAATTAAAAGCTACTAAAATAAAGAGATTAAACTGCCAAGGATTAAATTGAATTAAATTGGAAATTAGAAGACCAAATTACAAGGATCTAAGTGACCAAAATGTAAAGCAGAACAAACTGAGAAGCCCAAATACAAAACCATTGAAATTTCGGTTCAAAAACTGGTTTAAACCAAATTGAACCGGCCGGTTTAAACCCCAAACGGCTCAAACCATTATAATTGAGTCTTGAGTCAGACCGCGGCCCCGTATCTATGCCCGTTTAAAAACACGCGGGTTTTATTTAACCTGGTTCCCAAAATGACGCCGTTCCAACTCAGTATAAAAGGAGATAAACCGAGTTGGACCTGCCATTTGTGTTATAACCCCTCTCTATCTTCTCTCTCTCTATCCCTCAGATTCTCTCAACCCAAACCCAGAAAAACCCAGAAATCAACCCCATTTTCGATCAAAATCTACACCTTCAAACTTGTTCTTCATCTGCTCCTTCGTTTAATCCACAAAAACTCCTTCCATTTCTTGTTTCTCCAAGATCAAACCCTATATTCCCCTAAGAACTCAACCCCAGTTCTTCCCACCTTCATAGCCTCTATCTTCAAACACCATCAAACCCTAATTTTAGCCTATTTCTCGGCCGCCAGAGGCGACGTCGACCATTGGCTGTCGTCTCCGATCATCCCTTCCGGTAAACCTCACCCCTCTGGCCACCGTCTGGTCTAACTCCGATCATCACTAACCTTCTTCCAACCACCGTGCTCCGCCGGCAGAGCGATTTCTGGCCACCGCAAAAAACCCTAAAAACTTTATTTTCCCCTTTTTCAAGCCTAAACCCTAATCTAACCCCAAATTCATCAGAATCGACCATTCCTCTCATTCCTACACTATCTACCCGAAACCATAGACCTTCCCCTATCATTTTCAACTCCGTCTTGAAACTTAACTCTCCTATGTCCTCAAACTCACTCCGGCGGTGCTTACAGCGGCATAGGTTTAAGATAAGTGTTCGAAACCTTCTTATTTTCTGTTTTCATTTCCATTTTTAGATCCACTGTTATTTTAGGTTACTGACTTTAGATTTAGGATTTATCTAGGTTTAGGACATTGCTATTACTATTTTGAAAGATTGAGGCCAGGATTTAGCTGTTTCTGAATGTATATCAACAGCTCCGGTGAACTTCCGGCGGTGAAGCAGCTACTTCGATCGTCTTCTCCGAGCTCCTCTTTCTTTCAGGTAATCTCTTAGCCTTTTTTTTTCTCCCTCCTTTCAATCATTGCACAATTATTGCATAATCATTAATGAATGCTGACTTTCTCTCTCCCTTTTATAGCAGGTGACACAGCTGACGTCAGACATGCCCTTAATCCATGTATTGGGGCTGTAGACCAATCCGGTGGCACCACGTGGTCAAATCTGGCGGGCTCAAGAAACACAAGGCTGATAATGGGCGGGAACTCATTTAAAGTCGGGTTGTAATACTTGTAATTGGGCCTTTCAGATTTGTAGAGGCAAATTTAATGTAATATGGACTATTTATGGACTGTTTTATTTAATATAGTCTTTGGAGGATTATTTTTATTAGACTATTTCATTACTTAGTATTATTTGGCCATATGTATAGTGAATTATATATATATATATATATATATATATAAACCAGACAAAATTTGGGTATTATAGCTGGCCCTTTTTGCTCATTGCTGTGGAACATGGATAGGGCAAAGACCGAAAAGACACAAATTTTGTCTATTCCTGTCAGCTGTTGCTGTGAGTCACAGGAATTTATTCGAACCCTCTTCCTCTTCTTCTTCTCTTAGAGTTTATCAAGTTCTTCTCACTTGGAACTTTATCTTCACTTATCGAATTCTTCTCATTACGAATTCTTTCTTTGCTGGGGATGAACTCTTCTCATTTGGAATTCTATCTTTACTAACAGACTTCCTTCTTCATATTAGAAGTTCTGTCTCTGCTGGATGAACTCTTCCCATTAGGAGTTCTGTCTTTGCTTGGCGAACTTTTCATATTAGGAGTTCTGTCTTTGCTGGGCGAACTCTTCATATTAGGAGCTCTGTCTTTGCTGGGCGAACTCTTCTTATTAGGAGTTACATCTTCATTACCTGTGAAGGCAAACTAAAATACATGTATGATGGTTATTATGACCCTAGTTTCTATATGATGCATGAATTGTATCTTATTGAGATCAATCAATCAGCCGTCACTCCCTGGGGGAACTATCCTGATGCTTCATTTCCTTCTTTCATCTCACGTTTAGGATTAGCCATCGGAAACTCCCTCCTACGTTTCTGGCCCCTTGCTCTAAAATGCCCTTTTAGGTTTTCACTTTAGATTGCTTTTCTCAAAGCGCCCTTTCGAATTTTCACTTTGGTTTTTCTTTCTTCTTTTTCTTTTTTCTCTTTTTTCTCAATGCACCATTTTGGGTTTTTACCTTAATTTTCTCTTTTCTTTTTTCTTCTTTTTTTTTCTTTTTCTCTCATCCTCTTTTTTTTTTGAAGAACGTTACAGAAAAAATAGAACAAGTTAGCATTTACAGTCTTGCCAATTCCAGAAGCCTTTACAAAATAATGAATCAAATTTTCATTCTTAATAAAAGAACATGAAGCCATGCTTATTTGAATCCGTCTGGGAATTTAAAGGACGGTAAAGAATCCTGGTACCGAGACACCAATGATACTCCTCTGACTCTTATACCGATCACGTCATCTTGAGCGCACTAAGACTGATTTCAGTAATACCCTTTATGTGCTTCCTATTTCTTAGGTTTAATGGTACCTTTTACTTTATACACTCATTTTCAGTAACCTAGAGTGTTAAAGTTCACATGTATCTTTCAAAACATAGTAATACCAAGAAATTATCTGCTTTATTCACTATGTTAATCATTTAATGATGCTTTTGAATAAAAGAAAGGCTTAGAAGAGAATAGATGATCTTTATTGAAGTTTATTAGTACAAACTTGAATGGAATCTAACAAACAAGTCATGGAAAACTTAAAACAGCAAAATCAAGAAACTATATCATGTTTTCGAGCATTCATAGCATGAAAGATACATTTACCCCATTGACCAGAAATAGTCTTAAGCTCAACCCTTGTCCCATAGACTTCGAATGTTGTCTAGATGATTGCAGATGTGAAATCCCTTTTGAAATACTGGGTAGTGTCTGAGAGGCTTCAACCAACTGATGCACATTCTTAAAATATCTAGACCGCCATTTATGGGTTTTCAACCTAGATCCTCATTTGGTTTCAAGATGCCTTTTAGGAATTTTCATCTTGAACCCCTCTTTCTTTTTTATTCTTTTTTCTTTTTCCTTTTCTTCTTCTACTTTTTTTTGAATATCTATAGCGCTCTTTTGGGTTTTCACCATAGATGTATTATTTTGCGAAATGCCCTTTTTGGATTTTCACTCCATTTTTTTCTTTTTCTTTCTTTTTTTCTTCTTCAGGCATAATACTTTTTGATTGAATCAGAGTTTACTGGTTTTTGTAATTCTCTTCCATCTATTTAGGTCAAAATCAGTGCTCCTCTAGAGAAGGCATTCTTAACAACATAAGGTCCCTCCCAGTTAGGCATCCATTTTTCACGGTCATCACGGTGCATTTGCAAGATCTTTTTCAACACAAGATCTCCCTCTCGGAATTCCATGGGTCGAACCTTCTTATCATAGGCGTGCATCATTCTTTTCTGGTACATTTGACTATGACAAATTGCTCTCAACCTTTTTTTCTTCAATCAAGTTCAACTGATCTACCCGAGCTTGTATCCATTCCGCATCGTCCAACTTTACTTCTGACAAAACTCAGAGAGACGGGATTTCAACCTCAATGGGAAGTATTGCTTTGGTCCCATAAACCAAAGAGTAAGGAGTTACCCCAGTTGAAGTTCGTATCGAGGTTCGATATGCAAACAATGCAAAGGGAAGCTTCTCATGCCAATCCTTGTACGTCTATGTTGTCTTCAATATGATCTTCTTGATGTTTTTATTTGCTGCCTCAACTGCCCCATTCATCTTTGGGCGATAAGTTACAGAATTGTGATGTATGATGTTGAACTGGTCATATACTTCTGCTATTATCTTATTATTGAAATTGGTAGCATTATCAGTAATGATTCTTTCTAGCAATCCATATCGACAAATGATCTCTTTCTTTAAGAACTTGCATACTGTTGTTCTTGTGACATTAGCATATTGTTTCCACCTATTTAGTGAAGTAATCAATGACCACTAGAATGAAACGATGACCATTAGAAGCCTTGGGGTGAATTTTCCCAATAACATCCATGCCTCAGACGGTAAAAGGCCATGGTGAATTCATCGTATGAAGTGGCACCGGTGGAGAATTGATCATGTTAGCGTATATTTGACATTTATTACATTTCTTTATATATTCTATACATTCTCCTTCCATGGTTGCCCAGTAGTATCCATAACTCATAATTTTCCTGGCCATTGCATAACCATTTGCATGTGTCCCACATATTCCATCATGCACCTCTATCATGATGCTTCTTGCCTCATTAGCATTGACACACCTCAGCAAGATCTAATCTCTGCCCCTTCTATACAGGGTTTTCCCAGCCAGCACATATCCTGAAGCCATTCTTCTGATAGTTCTTTATCATTATCATTTGCTTCTAGAGGATACTTTAAAACTTGAGGTATTGCATGATATCGTAATACCAAGGGTTTCTATCTGTTTTCTCTTCTATGCTACAATAGTGAGCATAAGCATTGTAACTCTGCATTTGGATTGTCATCATGTCCTCAGATCTGTTGGCTAAGAAAACTGAAGCCAATGTAGCTAAAGCATCTGTCATCTGATTATCCTCTCTGGGACATATGTGAAAGTAATCTCCTTGAACTCTTTTATCATTTTGAGGATTAATTTTTGATACTCAATCAGCTTGGCATCCTTTGTTTCCCATTCTCCACTAAGCTGGTAAATGACCAATGCAAAATCTCCATATACTTTCAGACTTTCTATTTTCCTTTTAATAGCAGCTTGCAATCCCATGACACAAGCTTCATATTCTGCCATGTTGTTGGTACAAAGGAATTCCAGTCTACTTGTGAAGGGATGATGCTCATTGTTTGGGGAAATCAATACTGCCCCAATTCTACGCCCTAGGGAATTTACAGCCCCATCAAAATACAACTTCCACATTTCATCCCCAAAGATTCTATTTTTTCGCGGAGATATTCATCACATCTTCATCAGTGAAGTCAAAGTCCAACGGCTCATAGTCTTCTACAGCACAACTTGCTAAGAAATCTGCTATAGCACTCCCTTTTATTGCCTTTTAACTCACATACACGATGTCAAATTTTGACAAAAGCATTTGCTAACGTGCTAGTCTTCTAGTCAGTGCTGGTATCTCCATCATGAACTTTGATGGTTCAAGGCGGGATATCAACCAAGTGGTGTGATACAACATGTATTGCCTAAGTCTATGAGTTACCCATACCATAGCACAACACAACTTTTGGATAGGTGGGTATCGCACTTCACACTCTGTAAACTTCTTGCTTAAATAATAGATGGCTCTTTCTTTCCTCCTCGTGTCATCATGTTGCCCCAATACACATCCCATTGAATTCTCATGAATTGTTAAGTAAAGGATGAGTGGCCAGTCTAGAACCAGAGCAACTAATATCAGAGCATATATCAAGTACCTCTTAATTTTATCAAATGTGTCCTGGCACTCTTCATCCTATTCTCCTGGATTATTCTTTTTAAGCAATTTGAATATTGGATCACATTTATCGGTTAGTTGAGAAATGAAACGAGAAATATAATTCAACCTCCCAATGAATCCTCGAACTTCTTTTTGTATTTTTGGTGATGGTAAGTTCTGGATTGCTTTTACTTTATCCGGATCTATTTCTATTCCTCTTCTGCTGACAATAAAACCCAGGAGTTTTCCCGATGTGACTCTGAAAGTACACTTATTTGGATTGAGCTTTAACTAGTACTTTCTCAACCTCAAAAATAACTCTCTCAAATTCTGAATATGCTCTTCTTCAGTCTGAGATTTGGCAATCATGTCATCAACATATACTTCGATCTCTTTGTGCATCATGTCATAAAACAAGGTTATTATCGCCCGCTGATAAGTTGCCTCAGCATTCTTTAACCCCGAATGACATCACTTTGTAACAATATGTTCCCTATAAGGTTATAAACGTCGTTTTATCCATATCTTCTGGGCTTATCTTTATCTAATTATACCCTAAGAATCCATCCATGAAGGAAAACCATGAATGGCCTGACGTATTATCCACTAAAATGTCTATATGGGGTAAAGGGAAATTGTCCTTTGGACTAGCCTTATTTAGATCTATGTAATCCATACACATTCGTACTTTCCCACAAGAACTATGTTGGCTACACATTATGGATACCTCAAGAAAACCAACATCGATTTGCTTTTGCACTTCTTCCTTTATCTTCAGTACCATTTCTGGCCTCAGCCTTTTAAGTTTTTGTTGAACTGGTTTACACTCTGGCTTTGTGGGCAGTTTATGTACCAATATGTCAGTATTCAATCCAGGCATATCTTGGTACGACCAGGTGAAGACATTTTTAAATTCTCACAGCAGATTAATCAACCCTTGTCTAGCTTTCGGCGATAAGGCTATTCATATCTTCACATCCCTTCTAATTTCATCAGTTCCCAAATTAAGAACCTCTAATTCCTCTTTATGGGGTAGGATCTGCTTGTCTTCTTTTTCCACCAACCTCAGTAATTCTTCAGGGATTTCACATTCTGTTTCATCTTCCACCTCATTAATTCCACTAGACACACTGGTCGTTCAAGATCTACTCCAGGATTAGGTTCAGGATCATTCATGCTATCAGATGAAAACCTAGTGTATATATTTGAAAGGAAAGTGAAAAAGAAAGCAAGAAACATGTTTGCCATTTATGAATCAGCATTGAAAGCATCTTTATTTAAATAAAATGACATAGTGGCCCTTTACAAATAACACTCTATACCCGCGAGCAAAGGTATAGAGCTGGTTCTTGATATTTAATTTGTTTTATTGAATACAACATCAAGTTCCTCAACTGTCTAATTACCGAGTTTTTCGCTAGGGAGACACGGGCAAATTTTCTCAAGAACCTCCCAGGTTGAGCTCCCTCAAAAATTTCTCCGACGAGAAGCCCTTACAGCTCATTTCCAAATATTTCTTTTTCGTGCATCCTCGTGGTCTCTAGGTTGACCTCCATGAGCTACTCCTCAATGTTCTCAAACCCTTTGGACTTAAAGATACATGTCAAATCCACCAAATGCATGGGTTAGGTGGTGGCTTCGAATCCCAATAGACGAGCTTTCCTCTGCTCTTCTCTTCAAGTCTTTCAACCTATCCTTGATATTAGGCTTGAATCCTAGCCCGAAACGATCCTTCTTCATAATCACTGATTTTGGACACAAACACCCCTGGATTCGCTTGTCTAAGCCTTTTCCCATTTTTGCACCTCTTTCCAATATTTCTTGTACAGTCATCTTGGTGCAGTTTGATAACTTTAGTTGTGGAAAAAGCTTACCTTCAGCAACGAATGTAGCATTTACAAACTCCAGTGCCCTGAAAGAACATTCAAGGGCGTTCTCGTTGGCTTCAATATAAGGTGCGTCAGTGGTTACTGAAGCTATAATATCTTCTTCTACTCCCACACTGACCAGCTTTCCTTCAATCACAAATTTCAACCTCTGATGCAGAGACGATGGTACTGCTCCAGCCGAATGAATCCATGGCCTTCCCAACAAGTAATTATACGTGGGTCTTATATCCATCACCACAAAATCCACATTGTAGACTGTTAGTCCAATCAACAGTGGCACTTCAATTTTCCTGAGCACCTCTCGAGTAGTCCCATCAAAAGCCCTCACTGTATTCTTGTACACCTTCATGTGTGATTCATCAATGGGTAACCTTTGTAAAGTTACCATTGGCAGAACATTCAGGGCAGAACCATTGTCTATTAGCACTCATGGCATTACGTACCCTTTACAATGTGTGGTGATATTCAAAGCCTTTACTGATCTCATTTCTCTTTCAAGAATTTCATCATTAGTGAAGGTAATATAATTGTCAGCAGTTATATGGTTCACTATCATGTCCAGCTTGCTTATGGATATGTCATTTGGTACAAATGTCTGATTAAGCACATTCATCAATGCATTGCGATGCCCTTCTGAACTTAACAACAATTCTAGAACAGAGATCCCCGCTTACTGCTTCTTTAACTTCTCAACAATATTATACTCACTATGTTTCAAAAACTTCAAGAATTCTTGAGCATGCTCTTCCGTCAACGACTCATTTATCTTAGGTGCTGGCTCTTCCCCAAAAATTCTCTCTGGTGCAATCATAGCATTCCCCTTATCTTTCTCCATTTTTTTGGGAACTTCTGGAGAATAACATCTCCCACTTCGAGTGAAGTGTCCCACCTCATTCACTGTTTCAAAATTTGGCTGATCATTTTTACCTTCTTTCGGCATCAACTTTATTTCTTCCAATTTTCCCTCCTCATGTAATTTGCCCTCTTCAGGTATGGTTACGGTTGCAGCATAATTCCAGGGCACCTTGTGTGTGCTCTTGTAGACAAATGATGCAGGAGATGAGATCACAACCTTGGGAGCCGTAATAGGCTTCGCGTTTGCAGGACCCCTAACTTTGGGTCTAACAGCAACAACCAAGGGTTTATGTATCCCATATTTAATGCCTGACGGCTCAGAAGTACAAATTTCCGCTGCTTTTTTCTCACCCAACTTTGCAAAGAACTCAATTTCTTTATTGTCCATCATCTTTTGGATCAAGCTTCGGAATTCTGGACAGTGTTGAATCTCATGATCATGATCTTGATGATACTCACAATATACATCAGATTGTATCTCATTTTCTACTTTCATGCCTATTTCAATCATCCCGGCATTATACAACTGTTCAAATACCCATTTCAAATTAGATTTAATTTCTGACACATCAGTCTTCAACTGCTTTGCTTCATCATCTTCTTCTATGGTATTTACCCATCTCCCTCTATGACTTGGCAATGGATTTGCTGCAGTGCTAGGTTTATCGAACTTTAGGATCCCGTTGTTGATTAGATTTTGCACCACCTTTTTGAATGTTGTGCTCGTTTCAATCGTATGTCTCGGTATTCCAATATGAAATTCACAATGAGCGTCAGGCTTATACCACTGTGGATAGGGAGGCTGCAGAGAAGTTAAGTAATACGACCTCACCAAATCTGCTTCATACAATTAAGGGTACAACTCAGCATAAGTCATGGGTATTGGTGTAAAGTTCATTCTAACATTCATCGGGCTACGAGTATCATTCTTGTTTAAACCTTGCACATTCCTTGACGTTGCTCCTGGTGAAGTAATAGTCACATTCTTAGGAGCCTCATACGCGCTTATATTATTCACCTCATTGTCTTTCCTCTTATAATTCTTTTGGGAGCTTTCTTCATTCTTAATCCTCACACTCTTGATTGCTGCTTCAATAAATTCTCGAGTCATTACTAAGTTGGCAAAATTCTGTGTAGCATTACTGATCAATCTCTCAAATAATGGTCCATTCAGAGTCTGTACAAACATATGGATAACCTCATTTTCCATCAACGAAGGTTGAACCTATGTTGCTACATCTCTCCATCTTTGAGCGTACTACCGAAATGTCTCATTATTCCTTTGTTCCATGCTCTGCAACATCACACAGCTGGGAACCATCTCTATAACATACTTATAATGTTCCACAAAAGCACCAGAAATATCATTCCATGAATGAATATTTACACGGCTTAACTGTGTGTACCATCGAGCAGTTAAACCGGTCAAACTATCCTAGAAGCAATGTATCAACAAATTTTCATCCTTCAAATGAGCAACCATCTTTCGACAGTACATTGTGATGTGCTCTCGGGCATGTAGTTTCGTCATACTTTTCAAAATCTGGCATTTTAAACTTTGGTAGGAGTATTAGGTCAGCCACCAAACTCATCTCAACTGCACCAGGTCCTGTCTCATTTACCTTTTACAACTCCAACAAACGATCTTCGAATGCCCTACAACGTTCTTCATATTTCTTCTCAATCTCAGCATGAATTTTCTCTATCTTATTCAAGGTATTCAGATCATGGACATCATCATTACCCCTAAAATTTGCCCCAATGTTCACCGGATTGTTTGGTGTTGCTCCTGCCATATTAATTTGGACCTTCTTCACAGACGGAGGTCCTTCAGGCGGCACCCTTACCTGAGATGTGGTTTTTGCTTGGTCATTTATTTCATTGGAAGCACCCTCAAGTCTTTTAGCCTTTCCTGATTCCTTTGACCCCAACAGAGCGGTCAGCTGATTGATTATCTCTCTTTGGGTCTAAGCAAAATAATCCTTCATGGATTGCTTTATCCTGTCGAAACAGTTTTGTGTTTCCGCTCGATCATTTTCTAAGCTTGTGACTCGATCATCAACAACCATAGTCTTTGAACGTAAACGGGTTTCATAAGAATGCGGAATGATTACAGTCTATGAAATAAACTGTCATTTGTTAAACCATAAACTTTGTAAAATGACTTTGATGCGTAAATGCATGATTATGTAAATGCATGAATGCATGTATGTAAAAAATCAAGTTTTAAGAAACATTTATTCATTAGAAGGTTCAAATACAGAAAATAAAACAACTTCTTCTACAGGAAACTAGTAGCCTTGATTCCTAGGTTGGTCAACCCATGTAGTAGACGCGCAATGGCCTCTCCATACTCCAGCTCAACGTTTGGTTGCTTCAACAAAGTCGTAGCTTGCCTTGAGAGTATCTGCACATATGAAGCTATACTCCTAACCTGCTCCTTGAAATTCACTAGCTCATTACTCTGATTATGAATATTGCACTGTGCAGCTTCGTACTTGGTCTTCCATACCCCACTGTCTTGATACAGCATTCCTTCATAGCTTGTAAGTTTTCCCTTCAATGACTGCACTTCATTTTCTATCTCCGATATTCTTTTCTGTAATCCTTCCTTCTCGTACTCTATCTGAACCTTATTTTCATTGTGATATCTTGCACTAATTCCTCTAGTTGTGTCACCTGTCTTGTCAGATCAAAATTTATGGCTTGCTCATCTTCTATCTTCTTCTTTGCCTTGTTGCTTGCTTCCATGCTTTCTCGAGATTTCTTTTTGTACAGCTTCTCATAATCATTCTGTTCCTTCGTCATGCTTTCCAATTTCTCTGATAAATCTCGTATTGCCTTGCTCATTCCTCTTTTATGCTTGGCTTTATAATCATTATGAATCTCTTGCAATTCCTTCAAATCTTGGCTAATCTTCTTATTTTGTGCGATCAACTCTTCCTCTTGACCTTCATGAATGATCACTTGATACTTTGCCATTGTTAACTCCTCTGTAAGGTCATTGATCCCCTTCTCGTATTTCTTTAAATCTAACTCCCGATCATGCTTGAGTTTCTCTAGTACTGATGGTGCTTCTGTAACTGATCGAACAGATGGTCTTACATTCTTTGGCATTTTCTGAAATATTGTATCATTCACCCTTTGCGTTCTCCATTCTTCATATCCCGTCATCATTTCCAGTTCTTGATACGACTAAATTCTTCTTGGTTTTTCCCACGCTTTCCCCGTTTGCACTACAATTTCTTTGTAATCATTAGTCTTGTGAGCATACTCAAATTTGGTCATTCCTGTCGTAGCCGGTATGAATTGCCTCGAACCAAATTGTCTTGGCACCAGCAAAGGACAATAAGTTGTTCCTCCCCAAATTCCAGGTAATGAGACCCAATCCCTGTCTCCACATCTATACAAGAATGCCATCCCCTTGTGCAACCAAAGTGCCCTCCACACAACATCAACATCTTTCAAGTTCTTGAAACACTCATCCCATTGTTTCTCATACTTTCTCTCTAAAGGACAACCCGTCATATATTCTTCTATCGGCGAATAAGAGGTAAGATACCTTGCAGCTCTATATGGTGTGTTCCACCGGTGACCTCTGAACCAGATCTACAACAACTGTGTGCATCCCCAAAACCTTCATTCTCCCGATTTCTTACATGCAGTCAATGACCTATATGTTTCAGTTAAAATAGCAGGAACCGGGTTCATACATTTTTTCAGTCACTTAAATAACCCCACAGTTGACGGATCTACGTGCTCTAGAGTTCTCGGGAATATAACTAGCCCATATATGCACAAAGCATATAAACTTCTTGCTCTGACTGGTTCATCTCAGCTTACAACTATCAATTCTTTCAGGACCCTTCAATTCACTCGTTGTTTGTCCTCATTCTGATATGTACTGTCATTGTTGGCGATTTTTGTATCCCACCATTCCTTTGTCTTTCCAGTGATCAGTGTTAACTTCTTCTTGAAACCCGTATTGTTTCCAGGTCTTGTGTATATCTTGTCACTATGAATAGTTGGACAATTAACCAATACCTCATATTCTTCAAGAGTGGGTGTTATATCGACTTGGCCGAAAGTGAAACAATTGTATACAGGATTCCAGAATTGTGACATGGCTCTGAGCAATTGTTGGTCCACTTTAACACTTAGCAACAAAGCTATGTCTCCAAATTCCTTCTTAAATGCCTCCTTCATTTCACTTCCCCATTGGTCCCATATTTTCTTAACTTCTTGCAGAAAAAACATTCTGGTTGGTGTTTAGCTTACTCTGACCCTTCATTCATGACACATCACCCATATGCAAACTGTCTTTCTTCTCATGTCGAGTTTGTTCTGACTACGTCCAAACTGCAGTGTTATCTTCCCCGATCTTGATCCCTCCAGACATTCTGAATACTTCTAATTGATTGTTTCTTAAACCGATGCCAAAATAAATGCAACAATGACATGATTTATCAAGAACAAAAAGAAACTCGCGTTAGTAATTGTGAATTAATACAAAAAGCAAGTAAGCAATCAACAGCACGAAAATATTTAGCCAGGAAAATAACCAAAGAAATATATTTAAACCGGCAGTACCTGTCCTAGGTTCATGTATGGCTCTAGTAGGGTAGATTTTCTAAATCAGCATGCGGGTTTGGTTCTAGACTCTGGGTTCCCGAACTGTCGTTACTGTTTACTATGACAGTAAGACATCGATTCAGTATTATAGGTCCCTTATAACAGAGGCAGGGGTCCCACAACGTATAAGGTTAGTATACCAGAAGAAGACAAAGATCCAAACTCGGAGCTGGAGAGCATCACGTCGAATAATGTCTTTCTCCCACTTAAGGGTGAAAAACCCGGGTTGAGAGCTTATGCATGAATGCCAGATGTACCATACACAAAACTACCCTCATTTTTTCCGAAAATTCATCCAACAATTCTTAGAAAAAAATAAATTCAAATTATTACTCATAATGCCAAAATGCCACTTGGAATTAATTAATTAAGCTTGACTCTCTTTTTAAGTCCCCAACGGAGTCGCCAAGCTGTCGCGACCGTTTTTGTGATCGAAAAAAGAAAAGGTGTGGGAAATAGCTCGGTGATCGATTCTTTTGGAAATCGGGTTTTTGTTCATTTACATTTATTAAATCTTAAAAAATTAGGGTTTTTTCCATATTAAATCCTTTATTTAATTTTGAAAACCAATTTGGAGTCGCCACCAGTCACTTTGGTAGACCGGACACCATAAAAACAATCAGAGATTCATTTTGAAACGATTTGGGTTCAAGAGTCGATTACGTGTGGGGAAGGATTAGCACCCCCACAAACGCCCGTTATCGGTACCTTTTTTAATTCCATGTGGCATTTTGGCATTTTTTAGTAATAAAATGGATTTAATTTGATCATTAATTGCTAATTGAATTTCTTTCCAAATGAGGATATCATTTTGTAAGAAAATACATTTTAAACGAATACGAATTTTTGAAGTGTCCAGTTACATTAGGAAACTTCGATTCATACCCAAAAATGTATCTCAACACAAAAGGTTTAAATGCATGACAAATTATTTTGTGGTCGCTTTTAAGTAAAAACCTAATTAAGGCTTATATTCATTTAATTAATTAAAATCTTATGAATATCATTAATTTTTGGACTTGTATGATAACACCCAAATAATTGGGTACTATTCATGTTTGGCCCAAAAATAACAATATTCTTACTATTAATGATGCTAATTATTTATCCCTAATTTAAATTTTATTGAACTAACTATTCAATCGTATGTAATTACCATATTCTAATTTTAAATGAAATATTAAACATTTCACTAAAATACCCCCTTTGAATAACATCACAATACAATGTGATACTAATCAACCTAGGGTATTAAAGTAATCGTTTAATATTCATTTATTTTCAACAATGATCTTCCTCTTCAATTTCAAGTTATTTAAGATTGAGAACCTAATTTTAGGGTTCTAATTATATTAAGTGTATTTAAGGTTTTATAAACAAATATACTACATGATTATTTAAAAACATGCATCATAGAAGCAATTAAATAAATTAAAAGCTACTAAAATAAGGAGATTAAACTGTTAAGGATTAAATTGGAAATTAGAAGACCAAATTACAAGGATCTAAGTGACCAAAATGTAAAGCAGAAGAAACTGAGTAGCCCAAATCCAAACCCATTTAAAGTCCGATTCAAAAACTGGACTAAACCAAATTGAACCGGCCAGTTTAAACCCAAATGGCTCGAACTGTTATAATTGGGTCTTGAGTCAGACCGCGACCCAGTATCCATGCCTGTTTAAAAACACGTGGGTTTTATTTAACCCGGTTCCCAAAATGACGTCGTTCCAACTCAGTATAAAAGGAGATAAACTGAGATGGACCGGCCATTTGTGTTATAACCTCTCTCTCTCTGTCCCTCAGATTCTCTCAACCCAAACCCAGAAATCAACCCCATTTTCGATCAAAACCCACACCTTCAAACATGTTCTTCATCTTTTGCTTCGTTTAATCCACAAAAACACAAAATCTTCTTCCATTTCTTGTTTCTCCAAGATCAAACCCTCTATTCCCCTAAGAACTCGACCCCAGTTCTTCCAATCTTCATAGCCTCAATCTTCAACCACCATCAAACCCTAACCTCAGTCTATTTCTCGGCCGCCAGAGGCGACGCCGACCATTGGCCGTTGTCTCCGGTCATCCTTTCTGATAAACCTCACCCATCTGCCCACCGTCTTATCTAACTCTGATCATCACTAACCATCTTCTAACCACCGTGCTCCGCCACCAGAGCGATTTTCGACCACCGCGAGAAACCCTAAAAACTTTATTTTCCTTTTGTCAAGCCAAAACCATAATCTAACCTTGGATTCATCAGAATCAGCCTCATTCTCCTATTCGTACACTATCTACCTGAAACCAGAGACCTTCCCCTATCATTTTCAACTCCGTCTTGAAACCTAACTCTCATCTGTCCTCAAACTCACTCCAGTAGTGCTTACAGCGGCAGATGTTTAAGATAAGTGTTCGAAACCTTCTTATTTTCTGTTTTCATTTCCATTTTTAGATCAAGTGTTATTTTATGTTACTGACTTTAGATTTAGGATTTATCTAGGTTTAGGATACTGCTATTACTATTTTGAAAGATTAAGGCCAGGATTTAGATGTTTCTGTTTGTTTAAGTGAAGGAAAATAAAGAGCAAAGTTGGAAATATACCTCTGAATGTATATCAACAGCTCCGGCGAACCTCCGGCAGTGAAACAACAGCTTCGATCGTCTTCTCTGAGCTCCCCCTCCTTTCAGGTAATCTCTTCGCCTTTCTTTTTCTCTCTCCTTTCAATTATTGCACAATTATTGCATAATTATTAATGAATGCTGACTTTCTCTCTCCCCTTTATAGTAGGTGACGCAGCTGATGTCAGACATGCCCTTAATCCATGTGCTGGGGCTGTAGACCAATCCGGTGGTGCCACGTGGTCAAATCTGGCGGGCCCAAGAAACACGCTGGTGAAGGCTGATAATGGGCGGGAACTCATTTAAAGTCGGGTTGTAATACTTGTAATTGGGCCTTTCAGATTTGTAGAGGCAAATTTAATGTAATATGGACTATTTATGGACTGTTTTATTTAATATAGTCTTTGGAGGATTATTTTTATTAGACTATTTCATTACATAGTATTATTTGGTCATATGTATAATGAATTATATATATAAAAAACGGACAAAATTTGGGTATTACAAACATGTTTTCTTAACATTATTTGCAACCTGTTTTAGGGAAATTTCAATAAAAACGGTAGACTTTTCTTTTAGTACACAGAAGATTGCAATTGAAAGGTAAACGAAGATATTAGTGATATTGAGATTCCAACTCACTTTTTTTAATGTCACTTTTTAAAATTAAAAGCAGTTATATGAATTACTTCCAACTCAACAACATAAATTTAATTCTATGAAATATATTTTTTGTCTCTAATAATTCTAAAAATATAAAAGATTAATATGGTACATTGTAATTAGTGGTTTTAAGAGTGGTTCATATCATGAGATGTAAAAAAAATATTATGGACGTGGTTGGTGATTATCAATTATCAATTACGTCTAGCTCTCGTATCCGTGCCTCGATTCTGGTGAAGTTTGGAGACTTTTTGGTCTTCCCTTACTGTTTGTATGTTATTCTGTTTTTTATTGTTTCTCTGTTTTTGTTATATTTTGTTTTATTTCTTTGGTTGCTGTTTTCTGTTCGCCTGTGATGATGTTCTTTCTGAGATTGTTTTGTCCCTTTGTATTCTTTGTTTTTATTTTGTTTGTTGTCATGTCCTGTTTGTTCAATAAAGCCTACGTTCTTTGTTCAAAAAAATTACGTCTAGATCTAGTTTAAATGTGCCGTCTAATTGTCGGATTGATATAAATTTGAGGGTTTAATTTTTGACGTCGGATGAATATAATAATCTAATGGTAAGATATTTTTTATTTGATACATAAATTATTCAAAATTTCAAACTATTTCTCGCACATACATCACAAGATTTTATAGTTTTAAATATATTCAAATTTTTTTAATAGTCTAATTATAATGTAGTATCTATTTATATTTCTCTTAACCATTTAATATGTCACACATATTGCAGACAGAACGGATTAAAACCAAGTCTCATAGGATGAATAACATTCTCTTTTCTACTAAAACAACTCGTTAGGTTCTTAATTATATTCAAATTTATATTTTCATGTATATCGTAAGGATAAAAAAACCCTGCCCCTTTTCGGTGCATCTTCCTATGTCTCAACACTAAAAAATAAATTCTAAACTCTAACTCTAAATTTTAAATCCTAAACACTAAACCATATACCTTAAAAAATACACTCTACCCTAAATTACCTAAACCCTAATCACAAATCATAACCTTAAATCTTAAACTCTAAACCTAATTTTTAGTGTGAGGATATAAATAGAGGCATAAAAAATAGATAATTTCTATTCGTATCGTAAAAGTAATAATGATAATAATAATCAAACTAAGATTTAATCAAAAACAAGATATCTTTTGTTACACTGCTATTGCCTACTGCACTCAATCTTTGATTGAATAATAGTTTTTCAATTCGAGTAGTTATTTACTTCAGGGGTAAATTACAGGAAGGAAAAAGAAAAGTCTTTGAAAAACTTTTGTTTCCTGTTTTGGCCACCTACTTGTGTTCCATTTAGTTCTAACATTTAGCAGTGAGTCAAAATTATTTATTTCTAATAAGGAACTTAGCCTAAACTTTTTTTAATGTGTTTTATACTGCCTTTTAAAACAAAATTAATAGGGAGTAAAATAGTTTCCATTAATCACTTGTGTCGCTTAAACGATTAATAATGAACTTATTTTAACATTATATATAAATGATCAAAACTATTAATTTCCACCATTGATGATGAACTTCTTCCTATATATATATATATAATTTTTCACCACTTAGTAGGCGAATTTGAGTATAGTTAAACACACAAATTCTTCCGATTAAGAAATTATCAATAATTTGAGTATTATTATCCTATAGTGAAAAAGTTGTGTGGTGTGGGATGGGCCTTGCCCCCTTTTTTTTTCTAATTGTTTTGACGCTCTCTTAATTTTAAAATTAAAAAATTAAGCTTTAGGCCTTATTTTTCTAAAATAATTTTTAGGTTTCTATTATTCTAAAAGTAGATCTATTAAGTGTGGTTTCTACTTTTTTTTAATTTTTATTAGTTTTAAAATTAGTCAAATTGTACCTTAATCTCCTAATGTTTAAATTTTACCGAGTAGCTCTAATGAAAAATAATAATATTTATCTTAATATATTTGGGTTCAAGCACTTATGAGTGCAAGATGTGTACTCGCTATCAAAGGGTTAAGAAAAAAGTATAAACAGATGGGAAAAAAACTTTGATACACAAGCTTGTGTAAACTTTAGTTTACGCAAGCATTTTAATTTTAGGATTTAAGATTTTAGGATTAGGGCTTAGGAGTTTAGCGTGTAGGGTGTAGAATTTAAAGTTTATAGTTAAAATTTAGAGTTTAGGGTGCTAAGGTTTGAGATTTAGGTTTTAAATTTTATAGAAGATTTGTGTAAATTTTTTTACACAGCTTGTGTATTTAAATATAACCATAAATAAATACTATCATGTGATCACAAGTATAATATTTTTTTAAAAACCACAAGTATAATAAAAAAAATTAATAATTGAACAATTAGATTTGATTTTCATTTTTTGCCATTTATAGTTGTCCATATAAACAGATAACCTTGAACAAAAATACAAAAATGTATAGAGCGGGTTTATATTGTTACCATGCATCTTTTTTTTTTTTAAGTTAATTTTTTAGTATAGACAAAGGACATATAATAGAGTTATAACTAATGCATACAAATGAATCAGTAAATCCAGATAGATAGATAAGGTTTTGTCATAGTGAAGGTGAAAAAGGATAAAGAAATTCCCCCAACAAATAATGGAAAAGGTGTAGAGAAAGGAGGTGTAGAAATGATGATTTTCCCATGAGAGTGAATTATTAACTCAGCACTCCATGTGCTTGCATAAATGAGGGCAGACTGCACTATTTTCAATCATCTCCTTCCTCTCTCTTTTTCTTTTACTGTGTTCAATCCCTAGGGAGATTAAAGAAAAAGTGCGAATTGGTCAAAACTTAAAAATAAACACCAAAAAATATCCATGTTTTTTCTCTTAAAAAACAAAACTTTTCAAGGATTCTGAATCCTGATAGTCCACAACTTGTGAAACTGGGGTGGGGTTGCTAATTGCTTCCTGTTGTTGGGTTGGGTGGTGGTCTTAAATTTTGCAAGTTGCTGCCTTTCTGCCCTCTATTTGGTCCTCACATTGTTCCATTATTTTGCTTTTAACTTCCATCTCTAAAACTTGTCTAACCTCCACCTTCCATTCATTTACTTGTTTTCTGGAACCATGTTTAAGTTCCACCCCCGTTCATCACCATGTTCTACAAAAACAAATTACTATTATTATAGATAATAATTAACGAGGTTTGTCTAAACGGTAAGCAACTTAATATCGTTTAAGTAAATTTCGAGTTTCAGGCTTTGTATATTGTCACGGGGCTAGACTTCTGAACCAGCCCGACGTGCGGCCTTAGTCGAGTCCTTAAGACAAACGACTAAGTAAGCCTGAATCCTCGATCCAAAAGATCGAATTTCGAAGGCACCGAAGAACGCAAGATCGTTCTTAGCGGAAGCAAACTATGAGACCGGCTACGAAGAACTCTAAAAAAACGTGAAGAACAAGAGAAGAACAACTCAGAGAATTTAGAGTGAATGCGCTCTCTATTACTCAAGAATAGATGAAAGAATGGATGATTACAACTAAGGTGGGGAGGCTTCTATTTATAGTTGAGTCTCCTCTAATCCGACGGTCCCTACTGATTTACATCAACGGCCTAGATACAACTTTACCAACCACAAGGCATAATGCCAAGAATATTCCTTAGCTATTTATGGAAAGAATCTCATATGTTCACATAGGTGTGGATGGATAAGCCTTCTTGGATCTTCCCACGGATCGGGCCAGTCTGGTGGTCTCTTCAAGCCCAAAGTGTGCCTCAGAACCTCATGGACACCTTGGTGTGCACCCTGTGGTGCCAATGACTCGGACCTTGGTTCACGGCCCGTGACATTCTCCCCCGCCAAACTTGGCGACGCCCTCGTCGCTGCTCCGGAATGAAGTCGGAAACGATCCTGGGACCTCCTTGGCGCCTTAGCTTTCTCCCAACTTTGAATCAGGCTTGGTTGTCCCCCCATAAGGACCGCTCTTCCCATAAAGAGCACCTGACTCGTGCTGGGTTGTCCACCCATATGGACTCACCGCTTCGGTTGCCGCCGCCATGTAACATCACTCGTCGAACCACCTCGCACATCTCGACCGTAGGAACTCTTTCCTAGCAGCTGGGATTTGTCTCCACTTGGATCACCATGACCCTCGAACAAAGGTTTGGATGCCGCCTTTGAACTTTTACCATCTGATGGGTTAGGTTTTCTGCTGCCTACACCCAATAGACCGGACAAATCAAAACCAAAAACACAAAGATTGTGTTCGAGATGTACCTTCTTCGGGATGAACTCCCTCGCGTTCACTCTAAAATGCATCGGCCCTTCTACATCCTTGAAGTCCGACGCCCCATTTTGCATTGCCACTTTTTTCTCCATGAAGTTCAATGCACCTTCCACCTTGCCCAACGGTGGCTCTTCACATAACTAATCGAGCTTCAAAGCCTCGCTCTCTTCGGGCTCTTCATGTACCTTGGACTGCTTGATTCAATGTGGGCAATCACGCCAACGATGTGGCTCCATGCAATGAAAACACTTCCATTGCGCTTTCTCCTCCCTCGACTTGACTCTTTCGGGGCAATCGAGCCAACTGTGTGGCCTCTCGCAACGAAGACACTTTTGCTGCACCTCCGGCTTGACCGTTGTGGACGAAACAATCATGCCAGCTCTAGCTTCCCTTTTCACAGACTCGTCGTTTACCTTGATGGCTGAAAGGTCAGCTTCCTTGGAACAATCCTTTAACCCATGCTCGTCGTCACAATAGAAGCACTTTCGTGGCTTTATTTCCCATGGTCGGACTAGCATCCTAGGCTTGTTCCACCTCGATGGCTTTTCCCCGCCATGCGAAGTCCCATCCACCTTTGTCGAAGCCTGCACCTCGGCTCCAACCGCATCACTTCGTCCCTCCACTTTGTCCGTCATGCTTGATATGCCTTCTACTCCCCCCTCTTGGCCCTTCACCTCGAGGCTCTCCTTGGCAATCACGAGGCTTTTCCTCTGGAACCTGGTGGTTTCGAACTTGGCCCATATCTTCTCACACGACGCCACAAAGTTTCAATGCCTCTGGGTCCTTCCTTCGACAGCCTGGGCCTCGTCACCCATCTGTGCTGCAGCGTTTCCTCCTTTCCTTGTCGCCATCTCCAACAATGCCTTCCACGAGCACTCGATTCACCGACCGTGGCTATGAACCGTGGACTCTGATACCAATTGTCACGGGCTAGACTTTTGAACCAGCCCGACGTGCGGCTTAGTCGAGTCCTTAAGACAAACGACTAAGTAAGCCTGAATCCTCGATCCGAAAGATCGAATTTCGAAGGCACCAAAGAACGCAAGATCGTTCTTAGAGGAAGCAAACTATGAGACCGGCTACGAAGAACTCTGAAAGAACGCGAAGAACAAGAGAAGAACAACTCAGAGAATTTAGAGTGAATGCGCTCTCTATTACTCAAGAATAGATGAAAGAATGGATGATTACAACTGAGGTGGGGAGGCCTCTATTTATAGTTGAGTCCCCTCTAATCCGACTGTCCCTACTAATTTACATCAACGGTCTAGATACAACTCTACCAACCACAAGGCATAATGCCAAGAATATTCCTTAGCTATTTATGGAAAGAATCTCCTATGTTCACATAGGTGTGGATGGATAAGCCTTCTTAGATCTTCCCACGGATCGGGCCAGTCTTGTGGTCTCTTCAAGCCCAAAGTGTGCCTCAAAACCTCATGGACACCTTGGTGTGCACCCTGTGGTGCCAATGACTCGAATCTTGGTTCACGGCCCGTGACAATATGCAGAGACTCACTCACTAAATTCAAATATACAACGCGGATTAGTCTGAATTACACATGCTTCATTGAATCTAACAGCTCTCTTAATTCTCAAAGCACTTCCATTGAAATTTATTCTCTTTCCTCTTCATTTTCAGACTTCTAAAAAGTCCAACATGCGAGCTCGAATAATTGTTGTAACATTAGGACCCCACATCAATAACCAAGAAACTTGTCTCTTTTTTATTTTTCTATTCTTAGTCCTGCAATAAGATCATGGACGAGACAAAATGAACAGTTTTCACATGTGTAAATCTCCTTCAGAAGATTGCTTCATGCAACATGTAATATCTATTAAAAAAGAAAATGCAATCAATTTCAAAAATCAGTATATATATATATACTATGATGAAGATGAAATAAGTTATTCATGCGGTTGCAACCTTTCATGTCAGAGTACATGGTGGCGGCCACAAACTTCTATCTAAAACAATGCCCTGATCATCAAATGCAATCAATTTTAGAAATCAGTAGGTATACGTATAATGACAATGATGAATTAAGCTAATTTTCTAATTAGCTCAATCAAAGGATTTTTAAAAATAAAATATCTCCGTGTTCGAACAAGATTGTCCGCAAAGTCTGCGTAAGTACATAAGCATGTAACCATCCTTCACAAGCATACCTCCGGATGGACTTCTGCAAAATCCTTGAAGAATGTCTCTTTATCTTCAGCATATTTCTCGGCGGAAAGAGAGTAATGCTCATCCAAAGCTCTGATTATATATTCTTACCAGCTTACCTCGAAAGAGGGATCCTCAACAAGAGCAGCACCAGTTGGCATTAATCTCTTTTAGCAGTAGTGCCTGTTTTTTAGCAGATGAAAATACAATAGATGCCAACAAAGACAGATTTCACTAGTCACGGCAATGTAATGACCCGCCTAGAAATCAAGAATTAGTTGGAGTAAATCATGACATGTTAAGTTCATGGTAACCATTCAAGAAATAGAAGCCCATCTACCATCAAGGGGTTAGGTTTCTCTCTTTCTGGATAAGTAGGAAGTAGGTTTCTCACATCTCTATTCATGTTTCTTAATTTAGGAAATCGGACGCACCATTATCTTCCCGTGATTTACATTGATATAAGAAAATCATCGCACAGTCTCCTGAAATGGAACTTTATTCGCAGTCTAATAACTACAGAAAGGATTGACATAAAACTACAAACGGAAGAAATGACAGCTTTATTTCGATCCAACGCCGGATTTCTGATTTAGAGAAAGGTGAGTTTTGAACTTTATTTCTTAGATCTACTCCTATTAGTGTTTTTTTTCTTTGCAAAATCTAACTTAATATTCTATTTCTGGGTGAGAAAAGAAATTTTAAGAAAATAATTCATTCCAACCTTAACATCAGTTAAATTGATAAAGTGACATGTTTAATATTTAATTTGACCCTAAACTTAGCATAATACTATATTCTCTCATCATGATATTTCATGATCTTTTTTTGTTACTATTTACTGAAATTAGCAAACTGATAAATTTTATTTATAAGTTAAATCTTAATTTTAATTGATATATATCAATAACATTAACTATGTGATAATCAATCTATATATATTATTATATTACTACCATCTATCTAAATAATTTATTTAAAAATGTCAAGTTAGAAATTTAATATAAAATATAAGATATTTTCGTTGATTTAAAAAAAAATTTAAACTCGTTATTCTATATATCATCATCACAGATAAACCATAACTTGCCGACAAACTTAATTTATTAAGAGATCAAAAACCAACTACTTCGGCAATAAGATGTCATCGGGTTTAGTTAGCCCAGTTTCCATCCAGGTTTGGTCATTCAAGTCGACATTCTTCTAAGGTTCGACTTATGTTTAAGTTACGGCCGTGTCTTTTCGAAAGGTTAGATGGACAATCGTCACGATGTAGACTATCATTCGAGGAAATACCATGATTCCGATTGATACATGACTTGTGGTGAAATAATAGAGTTAAAAATTAGAATATTTTTAATGAAAAAAATCAGAAATTGGATATCATAAAATATATACTTGCTTATAAAGATGATCTAAAGTAAATACCGACAACTTTTTGACTAAACATACTGTTCAAATTCCCAGTGTGGGCTGGAGTTCTCCGCACTGGTTTAAGCACCCTCCTCCTTAGCCTTCAAAGAAAGCCTTAAAGTATTCAATTTATGATTATTCTTTTTCATTAAAAGGATTCTAATTTTTAGTTCTATCGTTTCATCACAAGTTGCACTTGCCCATCTATAAATACAGCTTCGGATATTCAAAGATTAATCAGAGAGAAATTGGAGCAGCGAGAGCAAGGAAGTGAAGTTGCAGTTTCTCGTTCATTGGGTGGAGGAAGCAACCGCATAACTGAAATCAATGTCGAAGCTGGAAGCATCCCACAAAAATCCTTCCCTGTTAACCAAACCAAACACGTTTTGTTCATTCTGATGGTAACGAGATTCCTGATTATAATTTCTTTTCAAACATTGACATATAATATGTTATATATGTTTTGATGCATACAAATCTGGGTGGAGATATGCCTTGCTCTTGCTGCTGCAGATCTCCCATTTCTCTCTATTTAATCTTTGGTATATATGTATTAGCTTGGAAAACTTTGAATATTGACACACATGTTGATGAAACCGAAGCTGTATACTATTTGTGTATGACATGTTAAGTTCCCGGTAACCATTCAAGAAATAGCAGCCCATCCCCCCACCCCCTCCATCAATATCAATAAAAAAACAAATATATATATATATATATATATATATATATATTTATAAAAAAAAAACAATATGTATGTAAATCCAAAAGAGAAACATAAAGAAAAGGAGGAACCTGGTGGCGAGAGAAAGGGAGCAGCGCGGAGAGAACGTCGAGCGGCGGAGGAAGAAGAGAAGACACGAAAAGAGGCGGTGGCTTAGTGAGACGAAGCCATTGGCTTTGGTTGATGCAATAGAGACTGTGAAGGCGAAGAAAGAGTGGGGGAGATTTTACTGTTGCCTCTGCCATGTCTAACGGTCTCCGATTGTTTCGGACTTTTCGTCCTTTTGGGCCGATGCCAAACGCGCTCCGTGACAAAGTTTTGTTTGGTAAAAGGTCTAGGCTTTTGGATTTGGACTTGACTTCAGCTTTGGCTTTGTAAAAACTATTATTTTTTAAGATGTTTAAAGTATTTTTTGTCTAATTATGTCTCGAACATTTTAACTGTAATTATTTTAATATTTTTTCGTAATAGATGTTAAAAAAATTATTATCCAATTAAAATGTGACATGTGACCTGTTTCTGTAATTTTTTATTTTAATTTTTTTTAAAATTATAAAATATTTAATTTTATGAAAAAAACCCTAAAATCTTTAATTTCTCAAAAAAAACCCAATCTCTAACCTTAAGTCTTTAAATCCCTAAATTTCTCTCATCCAATCGTCGATTCAATCACCACCAGTCACTCATTCCTTCGTTGGCTCCCAACCTTACGTTATTAGAAATCGAGAAACGAGCGGCCAAACGAACCACTTGCATCAAACGTGAATTTTTTAATTGAACGACGAACGGAGAATGGACAAACGATGAACTGGGCCTTGAGACTCGCACTACGAATGGAGGAGACCTCATTGTAACGACGATATGTGGTGTTCGACGATAGTAAATGGAAAATTTAAGGATTTGGGTTTTTTTTAAAAAAAAACTAAAGTATTGGGTTTTTTTAAATAATGATTTTCTATTTTTTTTAAAAAAAATTAATAAATAAGCCACATGTCGTGCAACGATTGAAATTTTTTAACAATCGTTGACGAAAAACTTTAAAAAAGTTACAAAATGAAATGTAAGGTGCCTATTTGGACCAAAAATACTTTAGGTACCTATAAAAAATGTATAATTTAAGTATTTGATGGTTAAGTTTTTTTAAATAGCTTTGTTAAAACTAAAAGGCAAAATGAAAAAAGATGCCCCCAACGTTTGCATTTTTTGCCATTTGGCCCCTTTTTTTTTTGGAGCAAACAATCCCTAACGTTTCAATTTGGTCTAAATATGCCCATGTTGGATGGAAACTGTAAGTCAACCGACGGTCAACGGCTGATGTTGACTAGACTTGCCCGTGTTAAAATTTGTTGACGGGTCAACATCACATTTGCCACGTGAAACCATCTATTTCGGCCACGTGTCGGCACGATAGTCAGCCATGTGTCACCATAAATAAGGGTATAACAACATAATTTTAAAAAAAACTAACATGGCATATATCACGTCGGCAGATCTTAACGCATGACAAGTCCAATCAAAATCAATCGTTGACCGTCAGTTGACCGACAGTTTCCATCCAACAGAGGCATAATTGGACCAAATTGAAACGTTGGGGGTTGTTTGCTCCAAAAAAAGAGGATAGGGGACTAAATGACAAAACATGCAAACGTTGGGGCATCTTTTGTCATTTTGCCAAACTAAAAAGGCTTAATAATAAAAAAAGTGCCCAACCTATACTTTTTTTTCCAGTTTGGTACCTATCTTTTTTCGGGCCATTTTAGTGCCTAACGTTTCATTTCGTAACTCAAATTGAGTTTTTTCCGTCAACAATCATTAAAAATTTCCGTTAACTAATTATAACATGACATGTAGCATGTTTTGTTTATTTAATTAGTTTCTGAATTACTTTAAAATTATGCATTTCTTAAAAACCCTGAAGTTTTAATTTCTTTCAAACAAACCCTCAAATCACATCTCTCTCATCGTCTGACATCCCCACACGCCAACAGTTTACCATTCACCACCCATGCGTCGGGTACTTCATCGTTCAACATCCCTCACCCTCTAGCCGTCGGTTAGAAGCCCAATCGGTCTATTTTTTCTTCATTTTTAAATGTTCGTCGACGGAGCGATCGACAGTTCATTTGCCGATTTTCGACGACTGGATCATGAGACTTTTAGTCGTGGGGAGTCGACGAAGGCAAAGGTGGCCGGTGGTGGTTGAATCAATGGTGGGAGGTGAGGAATTTAGGGATATAGGGTTTGGGTTTAGGGTTTTAGAGAAAATAAAGATTTTAAGTTTTTTTATAAAATTAAAGATTTTCTATTTTTTAGAAAAAAATAAAAATTAAAGAAAATACCAAAATATGCCACGTGTTGTGTTTTTATTGGATAACATAAATTTTTTAACGTTTATCACGGAAAAACCTAATTTGAGTTACAGAATGAAACGTTAGGCACCAAAGTGGCCCGAAAAAAACGTTAGGCACCAAACAAAAAAAAAGAGTACAGGTTGGCACCTTTTTAACTATTAAGCCAACTAAAAGAATGAAAAATATGCTCTCTTTTTTATCATTTACGAACATACCATTCTCTTTGTTTAGTATCCGAACAAGTGAATTTAATATTAAATCAATCTAAAGATCCATTAATTGATCGAGTGGTTATAGATACTTATATTATTTTATTAGTATAGATTTAAATCACAATATTTATCTTATAATGTAATTATTTTTTATTTAATAAAAAAATATTGATTCAATTTACAGCCTGATGTTTATACTGCCATTAGTCGCGACAATCAAGTGAATATACTTAATTATTGATGGTTGCACTATTATTAAATGTCTACAAACCAAGTTTAATCGTATATTTTTTCTATTAAATATTGTGACACATTAAACCTCGTCTAATAACTTATTGACTTTTGTCTTAAGCTTCAATTTAATTGTTTTCAAATGAGGGTCCTCACCATTTGTAATGTTGTCGTTCCAATAACAGAAGACGGAAAATTCTCTTTTAAGTATAATGAATCTGTAAAAAAACATCATTTTAATTTTATTTAATATTAAATTATGAATTCGATTTTAAACCGCAATTTTCTTCCCTTGCACAAAAGGTCAACTATTTTAGTTGAAACCGTTGACATTGACATTGACATTTGAATGTTAAATACTTTGAAAAGCTTTTAAGTAATCTTTATGGAGCTATCAAAGCGCCTAAACTTTATAGATTCTATCTAGAAAGCTATAAAAAATCATGAAACGTGTTTTGTGCATATAACTTTTGTTTTTACATTAAAAAAACTTCCTTAATTATCACGCTATAATTGTGCAGAAAAATATCCATACTTATAATATAGCATTAAATAAAATTGGTTGTTTCTATTCTTAATAAATTTAGAAACGTATTAACTAAGCCTGTAATGTATTAAAAAAAACATTACTTTAGTTTTAATTGACATCAAGTCCTAACTTAATCCGGGACAACTATTCTTCTTTTTCTTATAAAGGAACTTGAGGACATAATTTTAATTAAAAATATAAAGATGATAGAGTATGCTTACTTGTGGAAAGAAGAATAAATAGTGCAACCAATTAACGACAATTAATTATTAAATTTATGTAACTATTATGTCATCTAATTAACGATGATTAATGATTTAGTGGTTATTTTATAACAAAAATTAGATTTTAATGTCTATTACATAATTTTTGAAAATTTAGTGACCATTTTGTATTTTTAGAGTTAGTTTAGTAACTATTTGTGCACTTTACTCTTAAAAAATATAAAGAGAATTCCATCTAATATTAAAAACCTGAATAACGAGATTAAAATTAGGTCATTATAGACCATATTACAATGCATCATAAACTCAGGCTTCGTTCATTTTAAATTATAGAATGACCGTTTGCCTGAAAACAAATATTTGGCAGAAGTTAGATTTTTCAATTTTAGCGTTTTATAACTTTTAAGGCAAAATCAAGATTTCAAACGGTATTTTTAATATACGACATAACTGTTCGACGCTGCTTTTGCGTTCAACACTTCAACTCTGCCCTTTGAGAAACATTTTCAAACAGAGCTGATTAACTTACTCATCTAATGAAAACTTCTGCAACTACATTCTCCGCATACCAAACATAACAGTCTTTCAAAACTTAAAAGTGCACAGATCAAAACTCCCCACATTAGAAGCTCAAAATCTCAAAACACTATGACTAGATGATGGCAACTCTAACTACCATTATCAAGACTTAAAAGTTATTGACAAAGCCATCTCGGAAATTTTCGAGGCCTTGAACGAAAACTAAAAAATGGACCCTTATATAATAAAAGTATATTTTATTATTTTAAATAATTAAAGTAATATTTTTTAATTCTTAACTACAAAATAAGTGTCCAAACTATAAATATTATTTTTTTTGCTTTAGGTGTATAAAGTTTATTTCGTTATCATTTTGAGGTAACAACCATTATTTTCTTTATATAAAAATGGAACTTTAGACATCTAAAACAATAAAAAATGACATAATTTGGACACTAATTTTTTTAAAAAATAGACACCTGAAATAAAAAGTGGCATAATTTGAGCACTTGTTTTTAATTTTTTAACGGTCGTTACCTAGAAATGGTCACAGAGTAAACTTCAGACACCTATTTTGACTCAAAAACACTTTAGGGTTACGTTTATCGTTCGGTTAAATCAAATTAATCTAGTGAAATGAAAATTGTTCTTAGGGTTTTGAAACTTTTCTTTTTAGAGCCGCCATCCCCTTTCTCATTTTTGTTTATTTTCATGGCTGGCGGCAACACCAACCCTAGTGCTGGTTGTCGACCGCCGGTCACCCTCTTTTATTTATTTATTTCATTTTTATTTTAATTTTATTTCAATAAATCTACTTCTTAACACGTTATTATGCCTTTTGGCAAGTTTTTCTTTTGTTTTGCTTTTTTATCAAGGTTGGATCTGTCGCCGCCACGCCTGATCAAGATGGCGCTACTTTGGTTATCCTGTTGATCTCCCTGCTTTGGACCCTCGATCTGGATTTTGATTCAAGTTTACTCACAGCTATTGTTCACGATCGAGTTTTGGTAATAAACGTGTTGTCAATGTACCACAATTTTGCAATATCCATTTTTTAATGTTGTTGTTGATGTTTTTACCTTCATCGTCGAGCTTTGGTGATATTTTGTATCTAGTTTGTTTCGAGTATTTGAATTAGGTTTTTTACCTTTTTCTTTTATGGTCTTGTTTGATCTAGAGGCGTTAGTTTTGTTTTAGGGATTTGTTTGGATCAAGTTGTAAACTTTCTTCTTGATTTTTCTTTTATGAATAAAACTGACGTACTCATTCTAAAAAAACACTTTAGGGTTCTAAAGTAAAAAAGAGTATAGTTTGGGCACTTATTTTGACCATTATTTTCATTGTTTGATTAATTAATTAATTTATTTAGGAAATATAATTAATTTTTTACCTTTAAATTAATTAAAAAAATTAGGGGCCCTTGACTGGTTGGGGGTCCTGAGCAGTCGTTCAAGGTGCTCCCCTCATAGCCGACCCTGGTTATAGAGTAAAATATATGTTTTAAAAGGTGGAGGAATAAATTTATAATTAATCTAATTTTTTGCTACAACATAGATATTTATATATTGATTACAAATATGCATACGCATGCCGGCGCCCTGGGCTAGGACAATAAGGGCGTCCGCCCAAAACCCAAGGTTTGTAATGTTTTTTTTATTATATTTATTTTTTTTGATAAAACGGGAAGGTATACTACCATTTTTTTAATACTAGTTATTAAGGGTTAAGGTTTTTTAGTACTTGTTAATATAGGCTAATTTTTTCAACATTTATTATTATGAGTCTACTATTATAATTTATTTATTTATTTAAAAAATTATTATTCAGGGCTCAATTTTTCCAACTTTTTTTATTATGAGTATGCTCTTAAAATTTAATTTTTTCAATACTTGTTATTAAGGGGTCATTTTTTCAATACTTGTTGTTATAAGTCTACTCTTAAAATATATATTTTTTCAATACTTGTTATTGTAGTGACCCTTTTTTTTCTTTCTTTTTTGAAAAAAAGAAATTGTTTGCCGTGTTAAAGGCTTTGGTTTAGAAAAGAAGTCGACTATTAATTATCCCCTAAATTATTAATGAAAATCTTTTGGAAGATTGAGAATTTCTTTTGAAAACTTTAAATTTTCAAAAAAAACGATGAAAACTTGGAATCGCCACTGGCCACTTGGGTAAGGTAGGTCGGACACCATAAAACCAGAGATTCGTTGCTAAAGGGTCCGAGAGTTGGTTGCGTGTGGGGAAGGATTAGCACCCCCATCACGCCCGGAAATCGGTACTAGAAAATTTGTTGCTCTTAAAAGGATGAAAGTTATTGAAATTTAAATTGAATTTAATTTGAAGTTCTTATAAAAAAAATTAACCTTGATTGCACGGGCCTTATCGAACTGGTGGACTCGAATTAACTAAACATTTAATTAATAAGGTTGACGATATGTCAGACTATAGATTAAACTGACATCGAATACGCCCAACTGCCATGTTAATTTATGGTTCGACCCCGTACGTCACCTTTTATGCATGATGCAAACATTTAAGTATGATGTGATGATTTTGTTAATTTTGAATCCATTTACCTCGGGATGATAAAAATTAATTTGAATATTTGGTCAACATCCCTTAAGCTCGGACTGTTACTACACAAATGTTTGAATTAATAAATACTTCCCCTTTTGTGATTTACGTTAATTAGAGATGCAATTAAAATTAAAGATTATATGGATGCCAATTAAGGTATGACAAACAAATGCATAAGCAGAAGCACACAAAAGAAGGCTCGATTCACTTGAAAGCCCAATTAGTGATTTATCTATTAATCAGATGACTTTAACATTTAACCCTAAATTAATTAGCCCTAAAAACTATAAATCCTAAAGTATGGTGACTAGTTTGTAATTTAACGTTAAGTTAAACTTAAAATCGATTTTCCCCCTAAAGTAATTAAGAAATATTCAATTAATTTAATGAATTTAACATCTACCCCAATAAGCCAAGGATAAATTTAAATTCGCTAAATTAATCCGAACACTAATCTAATTAAGGCTTTAAAAAAGCTAAGGCTAATCTAATTCTAGGATCGTGTCCCTATAAGACGAGCACACGATCTAGATTAATTGAGTTAATTTAATTAGTTTAGACAAAAGCCCAGAAGGAGCAAAACAAGGCCTAAGGCCCAAACTACTATTATGTAATAAAGCCCAAAAGGTTTAAGATACATTATATATTAAAATAATATAACATTAAAAAAACTTATTATTTAAAATATACATGGAAATACATTATGTATTAAAGTTATATAATATACATAAAAACTTATTATTTAAAAATATGTATCCTTTATTTTACAAAATTCTTCTACATACTTTAAACCATATTATACACTACATATACATATTTCATTTTCACATAATATTATTAAATACTTCAAAAACTATATATTTTATGTACCTATAATGTGTATATTATATTCTTCAAAATTATACTATATATCTTAAAAACTATATATTCTACCCAAAACACATATGCGTTATCTTATAAGATTATACTATACTTTGAAATGTATATATATTATGTGTCATGGGTATATATTATATTTTACAAAATTCTATCTTATTCTTTAAAACCATCACATTGAAAGTATCTATTTTATAAGACAATTATATACTAAAAATATATTATATATTAAAACAATTCTATTTTTATTCTTATTTTTATATTATTTTTTCTACCAATTCCTATTTTATTCTAAAACAGATCATAAGTTGAAAAATATTCATAATATTTTACCAATGTTTAATTTACCAACAAATGCATGTTAAACATAAAATTATACGTCACGTTTTCATTTTATACTAAACCTATGTACACATTAAATTCCTAATATACGTTCTATTTGAACTAATTTTTATCCCTAAAATTACCATCACAACCGAGCAAAATAACATAAAAATTAAATTACAAATGTTAAACAAAAATATGCAAAATTTAAACTAAAAAAACATGAAAAAGAATAAATAAAATAACTTAGTTTAAAACTGGAAAGATGACCTAATTGTAAGAAAGTAAAATACAGAGACAAAATTATAAGAAATAATAAGGATGTAACTGAAACTTTTGAAAAAATACGAAGGACCCGGGGGTAATTTAAAAAGGCGGAATGGCTCCCCATGGTAATTATCCCACACAGAGGGACCAATAGTGCAATTGGACCATGCGGAAGCCTTTCCGGCATAATTATTTTAGGGAGAGGGACTAAAAGTGATATTATACCATTTTAAAAATTATAACATTATATATACCCATTTTATCCAAATTTTAAATCCTTTTCGGCCATTTTTTTCTTATAACAATTTCCCTCTCCCAAACGCTTTGAACATGTCCATCATGTTCATCTGGGTTCATCACAAACCCAGATTCTGACAGCCTCTTTCGCCGTAATTTCCAGAAATTGGCTGGCCTACCACCATGTCGGCCGAAGCTCGGCGGCGGCCGGCGAACCTAAACCGCCCCAAAAAACCTTTTTTAGCTAAAATCTCAAAAAAATGAAACTAAAATAAGATCCCGACTCTGTTACACTCACACCGTGTCACTCATATGGCCTGGAAGATGTCGGTGATTATCAACGGCGGAGCTACAGATGCGATATGGTAAACCCTTACTCTGTTTTCTCCCTTTTATATTATATATTATATATACACATGCATGTATATAAACTTAAAAAAAAAGAAGAAGATATACCTCGAAAGGCTGTTTTTTTGCTCTGTTTATTGCTTTTGGATTTTTGTTCAAACTTCTGTCCGTTACAAATGGTGCATTATATGATTATATCTCATTCCGATTGTTCATTGCCCTATTGCCTATGATTTACATGTTTAAGCAAACTTTAAATGCTATTACCGTGGATAACGATGCTCTGACATGCCTTCTTTTTATATATTTTCTTTTGTACGGTGGTTGGGAGCCGGTGGTGGCAGCGGAAATTGCAGTGTCACGGTCATGAGGACGAGGGGATGAATCGGAGCCGACGCGTGAGGAAGCTGATCTTTCGGAGCGTGGGCGGCACACGCGGGATTCGAATGGTCAGCTCGATCTAGGCTATTAAATCAGATCTGATCTGGCGGCTGAGATCTCCTCTGGAACGGACGGTCCAGATTGCATCTGGTGATTGACCTGGCAGCGCAGGATGATGACATGTGGCGCGCGGGGAGCTGAAGGATCTCCATTCGATCTGGACTGTTAGATCAGCAGCCCTTGATCCAACGGTCCAGATTGGGCTGCACAAAGGATAAACAAATTAGGGTTCCCATTAAGTAGTTATCAGATTTAGGTTGGGCTTGTTGGGCCAGATGTAGTTATAATAAAAAAATTGTCTTTTAAAAGTGTAATTGGACTTGGACTTATATAAACATTGGGTTTTGATTATATATTGGATATGTTTTTTTATTATATTTTTTAATTACTCATCAGCCCAAATATCCTTATACAAATATCAATACATACAATTATAATACATACGTACATACACATTAACATATGTTACTATCACATGCAATAAACACATACACATAAATAACCAAATGTGCCTAAGTCAAACATTAAAATATACTATACATATAAAACATGCACTGCATAATTACTAAATACATACATGCACCTTATATATACACGCACATAATTATTAACATACATACCTTATACATTTAATATACCCACTCACAGTCATATCAAAACAATAGTGAACATATCGACAAATATATCTACATGTTACACATTTACGACGTAAACTCACACCACAGACATGTGATAACCACGTACTAGTAACACATATAATAACACTCGTTACAAATAGTACTTATCACATATAAGCCCATTATTGTCAATAAAAGATCGACACGGACAAAATTAGTGATTACAGTTATTAGGGACAAATATTTAAATAACAGTATATAACCGCAACAACGACTGTTATATTAGTGGTAGTGACACCATTCAAAACCGCGATACCTGCAACTGTTATGCCCACAGTTAGGGGTGGACACGCACACGCGCACACATGCGCGAGACTCAACTCGAACTTGAAAATTGATCAACTAGTTACTAGAAAATTTGAGTTTTTCGAATTTTTATTTTATAACTTAAACTTTATTTGTTTTTTTTTAAATCGAGTCAAGTTTATAAAATTATGAGTCAAATTGAATAATTTGATTTTTTCAAATCACTATACTCACAATAACTAAAATAACATCCGTTATGCTCACAATCACGATATGTACAACATGACATTAATTTAATGTCAAATTTATAGGTTCGTCCTAAGCCACCAAAATCTCAGGCCGACCCTGACATAAGCAACATATCAAATAAGCCATATGAGATTGAAAACATGTATAATTAAATATATTTTTTAAAATATAAAAAAAAGAATAACAACTGAAAGTTAAATGTTAGGTTGTATAAGGTTGGTTAGTGGGGCTTCAATTTCGTTGGTTATGGGTGCAAGTTGAAGTCCGTCTCATTTTATTTTCTTATTTCTTAATATATTTATTGAAGTGAGCGAAATGATTAATTTTTCGTGTTCTATTAATTTTTATAAAAAGTAAATTATTAATAAAAAAACTGATTATGCTCCTGGATTTTACTGACGCGTTTATGGAGATATTTTCTTCTTCTCTATTTTATGTTTTTGATTGGGCGTTAGTTTTGTCGCATGTTTTGTATTATTGATTGTTGTTTTAATTGCTTTGCTTGTGGACAGTTTCTGAAGGCATTTTTTTGCCTTTTTTTCAATAATATTCATTTTTGTTTAGAAAAAAAAAATAAATAATAGTAAAAATCGTATATAAAAGTACACACACAATCAAATTTAAAATCTGAACAGAAATTACAAACGAAAGAATAGACAATATTTTATAGTTTTACCTTTTAATATATTCTATCTTTTGTCCATTTTGAGAAAAAGTGAAAACTTGAAAAATTAAAAGTGCATGGAAACTTGGAGAGTGGAGATAGATAACAAAAAAAAAATGTAGCGTAAAGAAAAAAATTGAAGAAGTTAAAAATAATCAAGGAGTTTTTAAAACCTATTAATTAAAAATTTGAAAAAAATAGATTCGTGTAATTTTAAATTGACGATAACATAAGAAACACTTAAAAAGAAGGGAGGCAAAGGCTCAATTTCTTTAAGTTTGGAATTGGAGAGACTAAGAAATGGTTAAACCAATAAGTTAAGTGGTCAAAGCTCAATTTGATTAATGTTGAAATTGTTGAACAACCCACAACTTGAAATACTAAGAGGAGGAAAAAAAGAGAATTAAATGGAAGAGTCCACTTGATTTGTTGTTAATTCGGTGTTGTAAAAGACAAAAATACACTCTTTTATACAGGTGGAGAATCACGTTCTCCTTAATTAGCTTTTTAAAGTTATGACTTAAATTTAATTCATACATTAATGAAACTTAATTAACATTTAAATTAATACATTAATGAAACTTAATTAACATTTAAATTAATACATTAATATTGAGCAAACAAATTTAGTTAGTTGGTTAAGCTGTTCATCTTTGTTTTCTCACATTCTCTTAGATCATGGATTTTAGACCTATTAAGAGCACTCATTTTTTTCTTTTGGAGTCTTTTCTTTCTTTCTTCTTTTTCTTTTCATTATCTTTATGTAGGATTAAGATTTGTAAAAAAATTAATACATTAATATTGATGTTTCAATATAAATTAGCATGAGCTAATAAATAATTAAACCTTAAAAGGGGTATGTCTCATTCTCCGTCATGTTTGTTTGGAGAAATTATCTTATAGGCCAGTATCACAGCGTTATTTATGGTCCTAACCAATAAAAATAATCAATTTTATTAGTTTTTCATGTCATCTTTTACCAAGTGAATCTTCACATGGTAAAACATGTTTTTTAAATTTGATTTACAGTAAATATAAGTGAAGATTTACTTGATAAAAAGATGACATGAAAAAATAATGAAATAAATAATTTTTATTGATTGAGGCTATGGATGACGTGACAGTGCAAGCTTATGATATAATTTCTCGTTTGGTTGAGTGGAAAATAAAATAAAATGAATTTTGAGTATATTTGGAAAAAAGAAAATAAGAGAAATTATTTTTATCACTATGTGTAAATCATTCCATTCAAAAGTAAAATAAAGAGAGCAAAAATATTTGGTCGGTCAGTCAAACTGTTTATTTTTATTATATTTAATTTACACAACAAATACAATAAAATTGAAAATAAAAAAAATTAATCATGAAAGATTAAAAAAAATAATTAAGCTTACAACATTAATTTTTTTTTTCAATGTGAAAATGAGATCATCGAGGAAAAGATCGTGGAGTTGAGAATAGTAAAAGTAGAAACAGGGTATCCGGTATGGATAAAAAAGAGAGTATATTCAGATGCAAACGCATTATCCAAGTAGTAACAGGACTTAAACTACCTTTTTGAATGAAAACAATCTCCTTTTGGAAACAAATTGCATTGCCTTTCCATTTTTCGTTGCCTGAACGCAACGCAAATTCAAATTTCAGCCTAACAACAAAACAGCTGGTGAGAGTCTGTCATCCAAAAATTATGATTTTGTTTGGCAATTAATTGATAGTTGATAATTGATAGTTGATAATAGATTATATTAGTTGATAGCAGATAATTGATATAACTGTTTGATTATTTGAACAAATAAAATAATGTATAAAGACATAATTATACTTAATACTTGTTTGAATAGTTTATTAGTTATTAATATTTTGTATTTTTGTATCTTTTAATATTAATTAAAATATAAAAATTATTTTTTAATATAACATTACTCAACATATTTGAAGGATATATTAAATTTAGGTTATTTATAATTGTTAAATGTAAAAAAGTTTTATAACTCTTATGTCAAAATTTTTAATTTCAAAAATATCATATTAGCATCTTTTTTCATTTTGATAGGTTTTACTTAAATTCGTTATTACAATAATATATTCATCAAATACCTAAAATAAAAAATTTAACTGATCAAGTCAATATTTTTAACTCAAATCTCTTATTTTACTCAAAATATTATTTACCAAACAATGTCTTTGCTTTCAGTGATGGATACATAACTTTATATCAGAAGAACGAAAATATATTCTCAATAAAAATACATAAAAATTTTCTAAAAAAATTAAGATCATATAAAAACTTCAAAATTTTAAAAAGCGATCGCCCCGTCTCTCCTCTTTCGGATCTATCCTTATTTGCCTTAATTTCTCTCAAATATCCAGTGTTTTTTATTTCATTCCTTCGTGCCAACCCATTCTCTTTGATCACACGCAAGGCAAGTAGGCAACGGTTGTTGTAATGCCCCTTATTTTTCTCAACAAAATAATCCAAGGAAAACAAATATATCGATAGAGAAGATATCTTACTTCCGAACTATTATGATTCTAAAAGGACCGTGAGATGCTGAGAAAAGTGACCTCAAGCGAACGACAAACAAAAATTATAAATAAAAGACAAAAGCGAGAAAAAGAGAGAGAGAGAGAGAATAGTCGTCAGATGCTAGAATCATTTATAAGAATAATTCTCGATAATACAAAATGAAAGAGAAAAAAACTGGTTTCAAAGGAGGCTTTTAAGATTTTACTTCGGTCAAATTGCACGTAGGTTGTTTATAGAACATAAACAATTGAGTTTTAAGTAAATAAGATACTTTTATTCTTGGGATGGTTTAACCAAGAAACTGTTGAGAATTGAAGTCATATTTTATTAGGATTCATTTTACTACATCAATAGAACTAATCCTGTAAAATTATTTTTATATACATTATAGTATTAATATTTAACAATTCAATTAATAAATTTATTAGAATAATTATAATCATATTTTATTATGTGCAAAAATAAATATTATATGTAATTTTTCGGTCAAAATAATGAGATTTTATTTTAGTAGGATTAATTTTACTACATTAGAATTAATTAGGGGTGGAAAGTAAGTAGATAATATGCTAATACCGTGTGGATTCGAACCGACGAGGATGAGGAATAATCAAAACTTTTACTCATGGGGATGGGAAAATTTTATCAATGAAGCTCAAATGGGGATGAGGACGGAGATTGCTACATTCTAACATTAAGGATAACCGAACCGTAACTGTAAAAATAACTGTGGAGATCCCCGAAAAATATCCACAAGGATCCTCGATATTTTACAAAGTTTTAAAAACATATAATTAACTCTCATTTACATGTATAATACCTATATTATTATCAATATTATAGTCTATTAAGATATTTGTGTTGCTTTTAAACTTTATTAAGTTTGGATGACCTCTCTAATAATTTACCCTTTTTGTTAATTAAGAGTATACAATCTATTTATCTCCCTATTTATGTCGTTCATGTTAGGCAAAAACATTATTCCCCTTCAACCATATGTTCAAGTGTATTGAGTATATGACATTAAAATTGAAATCGACCGTACATTTTGGTTAGTAAAGTAGTAAAGTATGTTTAACTTTTTGAGATGAGATTCCTCAAAAATCATGGGATCCGATGAGTATGGGGACGAGGGCAGAAAAATAACCGAAACATATAATGTGGATTATCCGAAACTGCAAGTGTAAGGACGAAGTGGGGAATGTAAAACCGTCCCCGTACTGACCGATTCCCACCCCTAGAATTAATCCTCTAAAATTAATTTCTTTTACAAATAATTTTTTCTTTTTGTGATGTAATATATTTTAGCAATTATAAGTAAGATTGTTACCATGTACTTGGTAGCAAATCTCCCCAAGCAGATTAAATTAGACCTAACAACTAGCCAAATAAATATATATTAGATTAAATTATACCTTAAGTCATTATATTTTGGATAAGTGTATAATTAGGTTATTGTATTTTAAAAAGTCACAATCATATCGTTCTATTTTATCGATTATAATCATTATGTCACTTTGTCTATAAGTGTGTAATGAACGTTAATTTTTTAATTACAATCAAATAATTATATTTATCAATTATAATAATCAAGTTATTTTACTCATTTGTAACAAATATTATTGTGTAGTTACAATCAATAAATAGAACAATATGATTGTGACATTTAAAATACAACCATCCTACTATAATAAATTTATCAATAAAAATACAATGACATGTTATATAATTTACCCTATATATATTAATAAGTGGGCATAAAATGTAGAAAAATATTTTTTTATCAAAGCAAACAATTATTTTTATGTTCAAAAATAAAGAAAAACAAAAAAAGTATTTTAGTCTTTCCTACCCTCACCAATAATAATGATATTAATATTATTATTATTTTAATTTTACACGCTCTCCCAAAGTCAATAGAGTTAATTATGCAATTTGACCTGTATTATTAATTAGAATAAATTATACCAGTAGTCATCAACCTATTATTTATTTTTTTATTTTGATCATCAAATTATTTTTTTAGTAAAATCGTCACCAACATTATATTTCTTTTTTTTATTGTGGTTACCAGACATTAAAAATTAACGGAAATGTTCATCTGACATTTTTTTTAATTATTTTTTCTCTCATCGTCAACAAATAACATAATATTTTTTTTTGTATTTTTCACGTCTGCAAATTACATAACATTTTTATTATTTAATTCGACCAACCAGAAGGCGACATACGTCCCTTCCTGTTGGTTAAATATTTGTTTATGCAAGGGGTCCCTTGTTCGAATCCGCATAGTACTATCCATGGAGTATTTTCTTTCATTTTGTTTAATCATAAGTAGGTGACAAATGTCACCTTCTGGTTGGTCAAACAAAATAATAAAAATTGACATATAATTTGTTGATATGGAAATTAAAAAATATTAGATTAACATTGTCGTTAATTTTTTAATTGCCCATGATTAAGATAGAAAAGAAATATAATATTACTGATAATTCTATCGAAAAATAATTCGATGATCAAAATAGAAAAAATAATAGTACGATGAATACAGTTGTAGTTAACGTTAATTATCTATATTATAATTTTTTAATCAAACTAATTTCACGAATCAGTTATATATTATTTTATTTAAAATCTAAATTATTCACAAATCTTAAATAATAATTTTACACTTTAATTATACTTTAAATAAAATATTTATAATTATTATTTTCAAATTAATATATTCTCCATACAATAAGTATATAATTTTTATAAATATATTTTAAATAAATATTTTACGTATTTCATAATAAATAAAAACTCCTAATCATGATAAATAAAAAAACCGTCCTTAAATCATTCCAATGAGAGAACAGTGAGTATTCAAATGTCTATAAAACTCTTACGGGATAACTTCAACATTTGTTATCGATGAGTCGGTGATGAACGACAATTATTGTTAACGAAGCGGCGTGCTCTGGAAGAAGATTCAAACAAAATTATAAGCAGGAAATCGGCGTATACTGCAATAAGAAGTTTCGAAGTTTGGATCTTATTTGATCAAATATTCTGATTTTCGTCGTTGATTTTGGATAACAATGGGGAGTCAACCGGAGGACAAGGCGGTTTTCGATACGGAGTCCGGGAAGGAGATGGTGAAGGAGTTGAGAGCTAGCTTCGTGGCCGGAAAAACTAAAAGCTACGAATGGAGAGTGTCTCAGTTGAAAGCCATGTTGAAGATGATGGAAGAGAACGAGGCGCAAATCGTCTGCGCTCTTCGCGATGATCTTTCCAAGCCGGAACTCGAATCTTCCATCTACGAGGTAAAAGTTTATTTATTTATTTATTAATTTTAATCATTATTTCAATTAATCTGCTTTGATTTTGAAATCGGATTAGGTTTTAATTTAATTTATTTCATGAACTTAATCATTATTCATGGTATTAGTAAAAACAGAAGAGTCAATAGGCCCGATCCAAGTCATCCCTGTTATTGTTCTTAATCTGCAATTTGTTATAAATTAAAAGATTTCACTGTGCCCCTAATTATCAAATTTGATTTTAGTTTTCTTAATTAATTTTCGGTATTAATAATCGAACGGTCCCCAAGCAGAATGCTCATGAAAGATTAGATGGTTCGTATATGGTTAGTTGGTTACTTATAGAGAACTTCAACTACTTATTTGTCTCTAAAGCTAATTTTTATTTTGTCTGTTTCCCGGGTTTTTCCCCCTTTGGGGTTTTATTATGTCTAATTTATAAATATACATATATATTCGTATTGTATGTGAGACGACCTCTCATTTCAACCTCAAGTGAGAACTTGAAATTCATGAATAAAATGATTAGCAGCTTGAGGCTTGGAGTGGTCCATTTTTCCTTTTGGGTGGAAAATTTTTAGACGTGTCTATAGATGATATGCTTGAAATCCGGGTGGACCCCAGTAGCATTTATGATATGCCAAAATTTTCCTTTTTCATGAAAAATGGTTGGTCAATTTCAGACTTTAGTAAAAAAAAATTGCTAGCTATGCAATATAATACACAAAACTGCTAGACCTCAAGTACTTGAATATTTATTGCTAATCCAGTTGCCACTCATTGTTAAAATCTGCAGCTGACAGAATGTAATTGTAGTAAGAGGTCTTTACATTTCTGACACTTTTTATTTAAGATTTTCAGTACCGGTTAAAAGTTAAAACTGCCCTTTCATTCGTGAAGATTCTTCAGGATATTAATTTTGGAAAGTGGGGTTAAGTTTGGCTTTATTTAGTAGAGATAAATAAAGATTAAGAATAAGTAGTGATTGAATTTGAATGTAGGTATGCATGTCAGTGGTTGCACAGAAATTGAAAAAAACTAAAAAAAACGAGCAAAGAGAAACAGAGAGATATCTACCTTCTTTGAATAGTTATAATTTGATGATTGGAGTTGAGGCTCTTACAGAAGTATCTTAGCTATATGCTTAAATGTATACTTTCAGTCTCTGGGTTTTACTTTGGAGGTTCATGTGTTTACTTTAAGCTAGTTAGATGCATCATTTAAATCAACCTTATGTGTTTAAGTTAATTAGATTTAATAGTTGATGAAGTTGAAAGGCAAGCAAGTTATCTTTTAAGGTTTCCTAAATGATTGTTTTTTGAGGTAGCATCAATTTTACTGAAGATAAAGAGCTTTAAAGAACCTCTTCTTATTTATTTTTAGGCTCTGTAACTTTGTGGTAAATAATGTATTTGATGACTATTGTTCTGGACCAGCTATTTTTTGTCAATCAGATTTTTTTTATGTAAAGCTGTCTCCCTCTTGTTAAATTTGTGTGATTCATGATACTTGATATCTTTGTTTTAAATTCAATTTTCACACCATAGCTGATAGTTAAGCTCTAAATCTCACAATATTTAGGAAACTAGAACTATGGAAAAGACAACAAATATCGGAGTTATTATATTTAGCCTCCTGAATTTAGTTAGC